>CABHPQ010000614.1:19358-46865 GCA_902168405.1 Peromyscus aztecus | reverse complement strand
GATTTAAAAAAGACACAACTCAGCATGCTAAGGCCCACTTTCTAGCATGGAGAGGGCAAAGCACAGGTAACTAGAATCAACATAGAGTCTTCTTTATAAATCTTAAATGTGGGGGATGATAAGAGTTCTCAATTCTACTGAGTTTACAAAAGATAGGTAGTTCTTTCTGTTGCATTTTAGGAACAAAGAGCAGAAAATTTTATTAATTCTATTTTTTCACATAATTAGGATAAGACAAGTATACAGACAGGAATATATACACAAAACTTCATGGGACTTTCTTTTAAATTGTCATAGGAAATCTTTACCTAGTAAGTGACTGGATTCCATTCAGGCAATTACAAGCATAATCAAGTCAGTTCTTCTGACAAAATCTATTGTATAGAGCACAAACAAATTATTTATTTTAAAGAAAATATCTACTTTAATTTATTTTTATTTGCATGAGCTTTATGAATTCATGTGCACTGCACACATGAGGGAGAACTTGGAGCCCAGAGGAGGGCATCAGATTCTCTCAAACTGGAGTTACAGTTGTGAGAGGATATGTGGGTGCTGGGAACTGACCCTGCAATCTCTGCAAAAAGATTTTTTTTGATCTCTGCAATCTCTGCAAAAGCAGCCAGTAGTCTCAACTGCTAAACCATCTCTCCCAATCCCTACATATACTATAAACTTTTGAGACGCTGTTTTGAAGTGTTGTGTCAAGGATATGATTTAGCCACATTTAGGCAAGAGGAGAAATACATTTACATCTATTTTTACATTTTCTTCTAAAAAATAGTTCTAGACTTATAACTGATCATTATAATGGAATGTTGACTCAAGATTGACAATAATATGAAACTACAACCCAAATAGAATATCTGCCAACTTTTCTTTCTTTTTGACCAGATTTCAAGTGCAATATGTTAACAAAGCATGTTACAAAACAATAATAAACAAAAATCCTATTTAAAATAATTTGGATTCAGTGAGGGATGACAGGGTGATGGAATGTAAACTCTACACTAACGGATTAATAATGTATGAAAGCAACAGAACCAGATGAGAGGGGAAATAACGAAGATTTGAAGGAAGGGAGAGGCTGCAGTATGGCTCAGCAGATAATGGGGCTTGCTGCCAAGACTGAGGAGTTCAGTTTGATCCCTGAACCTTGAATCCACATAACAGAAGAAGAGAACTAACTCCAACAAGTTATCCTCAGCCCCCTACAGCTAACACACACACAGACACACAGACACACAGACACACACACACACACACACACACACACACACACGTGAACATGAACACCAGAGAGGGAGTATGATAATTAAATAAAACAAATTTAAAATAGAATGAAAATAAGCAACTTGGTTGTTTTTAATGTTCACAAATATTTTTCTTAAATTTCTTGGGCATTATAAAATTGTTTACATTTCATGTAGGAGACTCGGACATGTTAATGACAGCAATCTGGAATATCATATGTGATCTTGCAGTAATCCATGTTTCCTTCCTTTCATTAGTATCTTGGGGTATTGCTTCTATGGCCAAATACCTGACCAGAAGGACCTTAAGGGTGGAGGGTTTATCTTGGCTTTTCTTTATTTTATGCTGTATTTTCCCATGTGAGGGAATTGTCCATCACAGCATGGGAAGATACAGAGGCAGAGCAAGTTCTAACTGTGAGAGATAACATGGGTTGCCGTGCATCTACTATCAGGAGGTAGAGAGAAATGAGTGCTGCAGCTCAGCCACCTTTCTCTTTTGCCATTTGCTGAACTCCAGGCTTTGGACAGCTTCTGCCCACATTCAAGATGACTCTTTGCTCCTGGAGATATTTCTCCAGACCTTCCAGAAAGGCAAGACTCTTGTGTTATTTAAATCTAGTCCAGTTAACCATGAACTATGAAGACTGGACATTGCAGCCTGAAATGGAAGCCAAATGGGAAAATACTGCTTCTAAATACCTTAAAAGGAAAAACATGTTCTCCCAGTTGTTATCCATGATAAGAGCTGTATGGAGTATCAAAATAGTAAATTTTAAATTAATATATTAGAATAAAGGATAATGTTTGCACTCTTTCTGGTTTTATCTTTGTGTTCAGACCAGTGAAAGTCTTGTCCTCATGTCCTTAGGGATAATTTTCCAATGCCAGCTCAAGGAATAGGTCTCTACTACTTACTTATTCTTACAGGAAAATAAAGGTGATGACTCTGCTAAGAGAACGTTCACATTTTCTTAAATGATTTATTTATATATTTGTTCTGGAGATTAGAGAGGAAAGTGGTTTAAGGAGAGAGTTATGAAAATCTGGAATTACAACAGTAGCAAGTGAAACCCTAAACTAACATCCTTCAGAGCACTAATTTTTATATTCACTATAAATACAAATTCTCATGGTTGCAAAGTTTATTTTTAAAAAGCTACAGTAGAATTGAGTAATCAGCATGCTATACTCCACTATTCTCCACAGGAATTATGTATTTATCCTTAGTATGTTGATCTATTCTGTGCCTTATTTAGAATAACTCTTGATATTTTGTAATAAAGAAAAATTGCTGTTTAACAAGTCATATAAGAAAAGCTACCTTCTTGTGTTCTAGTTAAACCACACAGTGAAGAAAGCAAATTTTGTCTTATGGTACTCCATCACTCCATTCTCATGTTCAATATTGGCTATGAGAAGTTTCTCACTATAGCAAAAAAATTAAAAACACTCAAGAGATTAAAGTTTATGTCTAGTGAAGATATCAATGATAAGCAAATAAGTTGATAAGATATTGAATAAGTTAAAAATAGACATTTTTAGTTTAGATGTAGTTCAGAAGCTATTTCTAAGTTTCTCTTTTCCATTTGTTAAGAGATAGTTTCATTATTAGTTTGTGTGTGTGTGTGTGTGTGTGTGTGTGTGTGTGTGTGTGTGTGTGTGTTGTGTGCATACATGTGCATACCATGATTCAAGTACGGAGGTCCTGGAGCTCAGGTTGTGAGTTTTGACAGCACACACTTCTACCTGCCTAGCCATTCTACTAGCCCTAATTCTAACAGTTTCAAAACGATAAAGTTTTCCTTAATAGAGTCCATTTGCAACCTCTGGACTTTGCCAACTAAGGTTGAATGAGAATCATTCAAAGAATGATTCCTAATTATGTTTGTTCAAAAAGTATCACATAGCTTTATAGGCACACTGAGGAAATATAAAACAACTGCGCTCCTAAAAAAAATAAATGCAATGATCATGTCCTTCCACCAAAAGGAAGCAATTGTGCTCAATAGCAAGTAAGTACCCTGGTGAAGAGCCAATTTGCTTGTCAGTTTTATTCCCCTCTAGAATCAGAGCTGAAGAGAGCTTGGAGATCACTCAGTCCTTCACACTTACTGTTTCAGAGAAGGGAAAAATGAGGCTCAGAGAAATGGGACGCTTGGGGTCCTGTTCAAGGCTTGCGTAATTCCTGGATTAGAATTTTGATCCCTTGACCGTTAATCTAAAATTTTTCCTTCCATCTGCATCCCAGAAGGATCTATTGCATATGAGCATTACATAATCCAAGGCAAAATTTAAATGTTCAGTTATAAACTATGCTAATGTGTCTTTTGTGGACTTTATAAGGATAGAGCAAGGCTGTTAACTTCATTTCCCTTGCCAGAAACATGGCAAGTTTGAAAGTCACACGAGAGTGATTCAGGATGACTTCAGAGAATGTCCCCTTCCCTCTCTGTCAGTCTCTCTGCTGTTTCATTATTTTACTAACACTGAACAGTGAAGGCAGGCAGAGGATTCATTCCCTATTTTATTTACTGATTTTCACCCTGATACTCACTCACACTTGCCCAGTGCTTTTAATTTACTCACTCTTTTGTTCAGTCTTCTTGGAGATTCATCCCCTCCCCCTACACAATGCTTGTTTTATATTTTTCTAGTTGACCACTTTCTCACAAGGCCCTGTTTAAAATGATGAAAGTCATGAGTAGTCACAAAGACCCTTCAGGCTGCTATAAGAAAATACCCCAGCCCGGGTGATTTGTAAAGAAGAAGTTATTTCTCACAGCTCAGGAGGTTGAGGATCCTAAAGTCAATGGGATAGACAAGTTGGCACTCTCTTCACAGTTGGTTACTTCTTGCCGTTTCCCCACAGAGTGGATGACAGAAAAATTCTTCAGACCTCTTTTGCAAAGACACAGACAGACCTTATTCACTAGGGCACACCTTTGGACTCAGTAACTTCCCACAAAGGTTTTACTTTTCTACTCTATCATATCGAGTATTGAACTTCCACCTTTGATTGGTTTTTTAATCTTAAATATTTGTTTTTATCATCTTAAATTAAATGTTTATGTGGGTCTGAAGACTGATTTACACTTGAGAGCAGGTGTCCACTGAGGCTAGAGGTGTTGGGTTCCCTGGAACAGGAGTTATAGGGGTTGTGATCCATATAGTGTGGGTGCTAAGAACCCAAACTCAGGGCCTTATCAAGAGAGTATGCACAGTTAACCACTAAGCCACTTCTCCAGGTCCCAACATTTGAATTTTTTTGTAGAGTCACAAACATTCTGATAAGAGCAAATAAGAATAAATTCTTAACACCCTATTGTTTTAAATCTGTTAAAAAGAATCCGTTCTGTTGACTAAGCATATTTGTACATCATGTTCCAGTATTTCATTTCTATTGAATTTCACTTTACTTAATATAATGTTTTGGAACACTATTCTTGCTTTACTATAGTTCTCTAACTTAAATTCTTCAAAACCATGCTTTTGTACAAGATCACGGTGTCACTTTTATATTGACACATTATCTTTTTCCAGAAACTGACATTGAGAGATTGGAGACCAAAGCTGAGTGGGAGCCCAAGTGTCACTTCCTGATGACACAAGTATAATCTTTGAAGTACACCTTCACGTTCAGAAAAGGATGACTAAAAGAAGTACAGACTACTAACATTATTTTCAGTCAACAACAAAAAAATCTTTCAAGAAATCATGCTTTAATAAAGACCAGAGATCTGTTGCTGGTGTTGAGGGAAGAGCCCAGATTGTAGTGGGTTAGAGAATGAGTGGGATGCAGAGAAATGGGACTACTAAGCACTGGATGTGTGAGGACATTTGTCAGGAAAGGAGGGGGAAGAGACATTCTTCTAGCTGGAGACCAATGTACTATTCAGGGAAACAAAATGTTAAAATTAGGGGGCTTAAAAAAGTAAATAAGAAAATAATAGGAGGACTTGAGGAGAGGGGTCTATTGGGAGAGGAAGGCAGGTACAAAAGGGCTATAGGTATGCATGTGATTAAAATGCATTATATGCATGTATAAAATAGTCAAATAATAAATAAATAAACAATAAGGGGGAATAGAAACATCCTAGACACACACAAACTGGGGAGTGGGGGATTCTCTGATTTTAATACATTGCAGTTTGAAAGAGAACCATCTCTCATAGGTACTTGTGTTTGAGCAGTTGGTCCACATTCAATGGCACTGCTTTGGAAGGCTGTAGACCCTTCAGGAGGGAGAACCTAGCTGGAAGAAGCACATCTTGGGGGGCTTTTCCTGATGTTTTAGTTTCTGTTTTTTCCTGATTTCAGGAGCCATGTGACCAGCTGTCTCTCAAAATACCCAATGAAATCACCTATAGATGTAAGAGTTCACTCTGGCTCAGAGTTAAAAGGTGAGGAAATGTCACAGGAGTTAGGTGTTTTGTCATGCCAACAAGTACAGTAAGAAATACGTATGTCTGGCAGCTCACAGGCCTTATGGAGTAGGACTGGAGAGGAACAGTTGTGGGTCTTCTTCATGCTGTTGGAACGAGGGCCTGGGAATCCAGGCACTGGTAAATCCTATGAAAGTAACTGATGGGAATTCTCATCCAAGTCTTTCATATACTTAAAACCAGAAATTGAATGCAGAAGACACCTTCTAAATACAATGAAAGAGAGGTAACGTAGAAATCTACAGGTTTGCCAGTGAATTTAGAGGGTCTTTTTAATTATATGGAATGAAAATTAGCTAATTTTTGCACCCTTGTGGGTGGGGCACATGTGTTAACAATGGTGCCATTATTCTATAGAACTGCAGACTTCCCCTGAAGCTCATGTCTTCTTGTATACAGGTGCAGAAAATTTTGATGGCTTTGTAAGTTCCATCTTGAAGAGCGACAACAGAAAGCTGTAAAAGCTGGGGAAATCACCTGATCTTTTTCTGACACAAACTTTGCTTGGACTTTTCTGATTATGCAGGACTAACATTTTCACATTGCCTCTCAGTTGATATTTTCCTATGCATAGTATCCTTGATTGCCAATACCACAAAAATGGCCTTATTACTACTGTTTCCATTTGGTAGGTAAGGAAGTACAAACTGAGAGAGGTTGAGTTACATTAGTGTCCACTTAGGCATTCTGACTCCGAGGCTAAGCTTTAGAATATGCACGGGAAACGTGGAGAACTATATTTGATCAAATGGCTTCCATTGGCATTTACCAGCATACAAACTACAGAAACAAATGCAGCATCTCACCCTTGCAGAAATCATTCTGATAGCACACAAAGAAGAGAACAGCTTTCCATGAAATCCAACAAATATCAAGGTTTGATGCAATACATAAAATATATATTATAGCTTTAAAGAAGTCAATCCTAGACTCATAGCTCACAACAGTGCCTGTTTCCCTACTTCAGTAGAGGATGCCCTGATATTATATCACACAACATTTAGTGAGCACAAGTAACTGAACGCAATATATTTACTGACAAGAGTGCCAAGGTTTTTTTTTAAGGCACTGTATTGATTTACTTTTTTAAAAAAATCAAAGTGACAGCAAAAGGGGGGAGAAATCACATGATTTGAGGAAGATATGGGAAGATTTAAAAGGGGCAAACACAAATCCATTAGTTTTAAAATGGGTCAAAAGACAAATCAGAAAACCTGTAGACTAGTGAATCTGGGATTCAACATCTATTATAGAGAAAATACAGGCTCTCCTGTAGGGGAGATGGTAGCAGGGAAGAAGTCAGAAAAGGAGACAGGACAAGAAAAGCTTTGTGAATCTTCACTGGGGATCACAAAGGCTGCACTCTTCTCTGCAACAATATGTTATGGCTTTTGGTGTTTTATATTCAGAAGATACACATACTTGATTTATTAGCTATGTTAGATTATTTATGAAAATGTTGCAATAACTTGCTCATCATTAGAGTCTATAAAGCAGGATCATGCTTATGCTTCTATTTCTTTAGTCACTCAGAATGGTTCAGAGAACGCATTTTCCTGGGTTCATCATTTTCTGCAAGCTCTGCTCTCAGGCTGGCACAAACAGTACAATAAACCTGAAACAGCTTGCAGCTTACTGTAGCAACACTCTCAAGAGTTTGGTTAAACCCAATTCATGGCATCCTGGGACAATTTCTTTTATATTACAGGCTAAGGGGAAATAGCAGAGGGTATAGGGTACTGAAACTGGAATGACTGAGCTAATTTTGGAGATGGCAGGATGGGACAGAGTTCAGATTTCTAGCTTATTGAGTTGTACCTCCATCCGCTTGCTATACCTGAGGTCTTATGATGGTTCCATTGCCACCAATATCACTGCTTCTATTCCATGAACTATCTGGAGCATTTTACAAACATGGCATGCTGAAATAGAAAGTCTTTCACTTTACTTTCTAAACCATACCCATTTATTTTCATGAACATGCCCCAATTCCCAGACATACTAGAACTCTATTTCCCCATTTTGTCCTTTGTCAATCTTAGGTTTTCTAGTTTTTTATTTTAATTCTTGTCAGTTCTTTGACAGACTCTGTAACCAGAGTTTCATTACCTTACGGCACTCAAAAGCAGCATTTTCTGGTGTGCCAAGACCACCTGCTTCTTAAAGTACTCCCTCCCATCCCAGTACCTTCTTAGATATTCTAAATCAGAGGCTCTGGAAATGCAGCCCTAAAGTCTGTGTGTTTAACAAGATCCCTGGGTGACTTTTTAAAGTGTTCAATGTAATATCCATAAAGACAAGTGCATCGTTCACAGACATCCAGTGTGCTGAGTTTTCACAATCTGAATTCACTCTAGTAACCAGCTTCTTGAACAGGAGACAGAATCTGTCCATCACCCTTTGACTAACTCTCTTAATGTCCCCACCAAGAATATCCACTAACCACATTCCTAGAACCATAAATAAGTCCAACTTGTTTTTGTAATTTATAGGAGTTGAATCAAACAAAATATACTAGTTTGTGACTGAATTCTTTTTCTTGATGGTGTGTGTATGTGTGTGTGTGTGTGTGTGTGTGTGTGTGTGTGTGTGTGTGTGTGTTGGTATTATTACCTAGCATTGTAGCCTCTTTGCTCTCAAGGTCAATAACTACTGTTTTGTGACTATACTATCATTTACACATGCATTCAACTACTGATACACAATAGTTTATTTTAATGTTTGGGTTTATATTGAAGGGTGCTGCCATGAATGTTCTAGTCCTCTGTTTTGGGGGATCTGCATAGTTTTGTTTCTATTATGACCAATGAGCTATAACTTGAAGCCCACAAAGTTAAGCAGCTGGGGAAGCCCATTAAAGGCCTAGCAGTCTATAGAGCAGAGGACTTTCTTATTGCACCGTGTTGCATTATGGGTGGGTAGGAAGGTCATTAGGAGTTGGGATGGCCTGATCTTAGACACTATTTTTGATTACTTATATTCCAGAGAGAAGATAGCTTAGCCATTCAGAAAGAAACACCACTTGAAAGCCTTCAGATCCCAGAGTCACCAAATGAAAGACTTCAGATGCCACAGTCACCAAATAAAAGCCTTCAGATCCCATAGTGACAAGGAGACCAACCTCCCCTTTGAATTTGCATCAATTATAATTTAGAAAGATGTCATCCAACTCTTTTTATTTGTTTGTTTGCTGTTTTTTTGTTTTTCAAGGTAAGCTTCTCTGTGTTCCCCTAGCTGACCTGGAACTCACTCTGTAGGCCAGGCTGGCCTCAAACTCACAGAGATCTACTTGCCTCTGCCTCTTGAGTACTGGGATTAAAGATATGCACCATGACTGTCTGGCTTCAACCAACATTTTTTTAAAATTGAAAATAGATACTTCTCTCACACACAATACATCCTGACCACAGTTTCCCCACCCTCCACTCACCCCAGCTTCCCCCAACCTCCTCTCTCCCACAGATCCACTCCCCCTCAGTTTTCTTTCAGACCCAACTCTTTTACTCTTTGTTTTTCATTATTGAAAATAATGTTTTTGCATACAATATGTTATGATCATGGTGGTTTCCCCACTTCTAACTCCAAGACAGTCCCCATACACCCAATTTTTGCTGTCTTTCTTCTCTTTAGAAAACAAACAGATAAACAACAAAATTAAATAAACCAGAATTTAAAAAAGAGGAACCACAAGAAATACACACATACACACACACACACACACACACACACACACACACACACACACACACAAACTCATAAAAACACAAAACTAAACCATAGCATAAAAGCAAAAGACAAAACATTCCCAAGCAAATGATATGAGACAATAAGTGTACAAAAACACCACTGAGTTCATTTTAAGTTGGCAATCTACTTCTGGGCACAGAACCCTCCCTTAAATGTAGTGTAGATACCCAGTGAGACTTCATTAGAGATAACTATTTTTTTCCTTTGCAAGCAGATTCAACTGGAGAGAGCTCCTTGCTTAGGAGTTCATGTCCACATCTCCCTCTCAATGTTGGGAGCCTCTCTGGCTTGAATCTGCTCAGGCTTTGTGTGTGCTGCCACAATCCCTGAAGTTCAAATGTCCATCAGCCCTGATGTGTATGGAAATCACTATTTGGTTTCATCCATCTATTCTTCCTGCTTCTATTCTGCATAGTTCCCCAAAACCTGAGGGGAGAGGTTTGATAAAAATTATAGAACTTGGAATCTTAGCTAGAGCAATAAGACAACTGAAGGACATCAAGGAAGTTACAAGTAAGGAAGAAGTCAAAGTATCTTTATTTGCAGATGATATGATTTTATATATAAAATACCCTAAAAAGTCCACCAGGAAACTTCTACAGCTGATAAACACTTTCAGCAAAGTAACAAGATACAAAATTAACACAAAAAAACCAATAGCATTCATTTATACAAATGATATACTGAGAAAAAAAATCAGGAAATAATACTTCTTTCACAATAGCTTCAAAAAATTATGGAATAACTGTAAGGAAGTAAGTGAAAGACTTATATAATACAAACTTTAAGATACTGAAAAAAAAAGGAACTGAAGAAGACTCCTAATTCTTCCAGAATGCTGGCCTGGGTTGTGAGACTGGCAGTAGGCTTTTGAAAAGATTTACATCTGCTCCATAAGGGCAGAGGCATAACTTACAGTCACAGTTGTCTGTCATGTAAATGATTTAAGAAAATGAGGTCAGCATCGGAGAGTAAGGCTAAAGTGAGGAAGAACCCTCCCGAAACTTTTCTCAGCTTGAGGAAATGTTTAAAACATTTTCTGCAGTTAAGAGTGGAAGTGGGGGACAACTGACTATGCAAATATTCAGCATTTGCTGACTGTACCATGCCACTTTCCAAAGTCATCATGGTGATTTGTACCAACTACACCAGGGTCATAAGGGTTCAATGGCTCCACATCTTTAACCAAATGTGGCAAGTTGGCACTTCCTCTTTGTCACATTTTGCTTCTTTGGGGTTCATGTCACTCCTATCACTGAGGTTGACATTGGCTTTGAACTCTTAATGCCCCTGTTTCCACCTCTGGACTTTTAGGATTTCAGGCATGTACCACCACACTTGACTGCTATTCACTTTTTACATTTAACTTTTAAATTTATTTTTGTGTGTTCATACATAACGGGCATATTTGTGCCTGTGCTTATGATGTTATACATGTATTTATGTGAGCGTAGGCATGTAGGAGCCATGACAGACATGTGAAGAAGAGAGGGAAACCATGGCTCTCAGGTTTCACCTTCACCTGTTTGGAAATAACCTTCTTTATTTGGTATTGTTGTTTGGTGCTCTATACACAATCTCCATGGGTGCGCTCCTGCTTTTCACCTACCTGAATGGGCATTGGGATCACAGAGGTACATGTCTGCACGCAACTTTAAATAGGTACTAGGAAAGCACTTTGCATGCTAAATCATTTTATTTTAACCATTCTAGTGGATATAAGTGTTAATCATATCTACCTAATTCTAATTTCCTAAGCAATGTGTAGCCATTATGGGCTTTGCAGTTTTTCTAAAGCCTTCCATCAGCTTTGGAGTCATTTTTGTGAGTCTTCCCCCTTAATATACTAATAATGACTTATTTTAACAGACTTTATAATTATAGATCACAATTGCATTCCTAAATTATTTATATCAAACATTTTTTTCATTTAACTGTTGAATTATGTTTGGTGATTGAATTATATCATTGTGAGATTATTCTATAGATTTCCTTTCAAATTTTCTTTTTATCTATTTGTATATCAAATTGAAAAATTATGTAGAAATATTCACATATTCACAGGGCTTGAAGAGCAGACAAGCCTAATTGTCCCTGTATTGTTCCAATCTTAATATTTCTACTTCTGCAATAAACTCATGTCCATTATGTTCTAAATTTGAATAGGTAATTTTTCACTTCTTTATTTCTTTTTCTTTTAATGAAAATGATTCTCTTTCTTTATGCTCCTCTTGGTTAGACTTCTCCTCTATTTATTTGTTTTTGCTATGGCTTCCTTTTTTCACATCTTATATTTGTATATGGGGTATGTGTGTCGATCAGAGATCAATGTTGAGTATCTTCCTGGATCACTCTTTGGAACTATTTTTCATGATGAGATTTCTCACTGAAATAAAAGAGCTCATCCATTCTGCTAGGTCAGCTGGCCACTGAACTCTCTTGTCCCCCGTTCCTCAAAAATAGGGTTGCAAACACTTCATTGTGACCAGCTTTTATATGAGCTCCAGGAATTTGAACTCAGGCCCTCATGTTTGGTTCTCAGGCAATCCACTCACTGAGTTGTTTCCCCTACCCACTGTTATATCTTTATCCCATCACTGATCATTTATATCTGTATATTATATGCCTGCAAGATTTGCTGACTTACGTTAACATCTAGTAATTTTCAGTCAATAAAATATTTGAAGCAATACATTTCTTCCATTTTACTCAATATAATAATTTCAAGGAAATTTATTTCTTCTGATGTGAGACGTGTGTGTGTGTGTGTGTGTGTGTGTGTGTGTGTGTGTGTGTGTGCGTGTGTGTATTAATTCAGCAGAAATCCAATATAGACTATGATGGGAAGAAAAGTTTGGTTCCATTTGGAATTTGAGATTGTCAATAATCCTGAATGCTGTGTTAATTTTCTAAAGTGTGCACAGCATTCTGGGTTATTCACAAAACAAAATACTATTTATTAACAGTAGAGAAATAGAATCAATGATGAATAGAATTACCTGAAGAGGCCATAGAATTTGGAAACCACCTTCCAGTTAAATGAAACCATGGATACTTACAAAAGCCATGATTTTGATGATGCATGTAGAATTGTGTCAGAAAGGATTGGGTGCTTAACCAAGTGATATTGTCCCTCTACTTTATTAAACAAGCCATGATTTTACTAGAGTAAAAATATCTTACCCTCTAAAAGATCATGTTGCTCATGAATGACTTAATGACAGATGGGGATAGCTTTTGTTATCATACTGAAGTGTTTTTTTTCTTCTTCTTCTACTTCTTTGAAAAAGGGTCTCGTACAGCTGAGAAGGGTCTCCATCTTTGTAGCCAAGAATGTTCTTGCACTTTTGATCCTCTTGATTTCACGTTAAAAGTGTTGAGATTACAGCCAAGCCACCATACACCTGGTTTACAAATGTTCTCTGTTGAAGATATTTAATTTCCTAGGTTTCTTTTCTATTCAATGGAAAAATAAAAGGGGTTTTAGAGATTCTGGTATGTTCTTCTACTTTGGTAAAAAAGAAGTAACTTTACAAGATTATTTCTATATTTCCTTCATGTCTGCTCTGAATGTGGTTGTATATCCTTTATTCCTAGAACTATTTCTGAGACTATGACATAAGAGGACAGAGATAAATTATTCAGAGAAATAGACAGTGAATGGAGAGTGAATGGATCCAGAACCCTGAGTGCTTCTTAGACTGTACACCACCTTCAGCCACTGCAGCTTCTTTTCTTCTCTCAGAGAGGATGACTACTGACTCAGCCATATGAATGCTGAACTCAGTGGTGGTTGTTGTCCAAGGTATCATCTAGTTGGTTTAATATTATTTCTTTTTCTATTTCTATTTTACTTAAGGTCTGAGAACTTAACTAAGGTCTTGGAAAATTTGTCTGAAAAGACCCTAGATCTCACAGGTCATAAATTTAGAGCAAAAATAGTCATTAAAAGTTCCCACTAGGGCAGGTGCTATAATTGTTTTGTTCCTCATTATGTTCATGGCTGAAGTTCAACAAATATTCATGTAAATTAGTCAGACATAACCCATTTAGTTCATTTTAGGGGAGATATATTCTAAAAAGGTTTTCCTTACTTTTCAAGAAGAATTTCTCTTGATAAAGTAACTTTTAACATAAGTGATATACCCATCATATAGGGTTTGTCTTCCAGTAAGAGCATTCGTGGCTTCTACTACTTTCCTTTTTCTTTTCTTACATACTGGAATCAGGCTGACATCCTAGTTAGTCGACTTTGGTCATGCTGACTACAAAACTTCCAGAGGAACTGGATCTTAGTTGTCCTCGCTGGAGCCTTGGTGCCTATTTATACTGATATTTTTAAACCTATCTCTTTCAATGTTCCTACAGATGCAGTCCTCACATGCTATCTTCTGAGAGATGTAGGAAAAGTAGATGTGTGGTGAAACCCTGAAAAAAGAAACATGCTAGTCTGGAAGCAACCTGGGCTACAAAGGATTCAAAATCATGGTCATGTACATTTTCTTCCTAAATGGAGTAAGATCCCCTGCAAGAATTCAGTGACATTTTTTCATGTCTGGATTGGCTGTTGGCTCTAAACAGAATCATCTTTCAATAGATAACAATGTATTACAAGGTGCTTCCACCACTGCAGTATATTTAATATTTTTTGAAATTGTAATATAATTATATTATTTCTCCCTTTCCCTGTTACCCCCTCTCACAAATTCATAGCCTCCTTTTCTTTAATTATTACACACACACACACACACACACACACACACACACACACACACACACTGAAAGCCTCCTCTCTGAGGTCTGTCTTTTATGGTACCAGGTAGAAGGTGTTACGCAAATTTTCAACGGAGGGAAGCAATCAACAATCGCACTCACCTGTAACACCTATGAGACACAATGATGACCAGCATGATAAAATAACGCTAAGGACACAACATTGGCAAATGTGTCTTGCTGTTAACCAAAAGCTCTTTAATTGTAATTAAGACTCACGCAACAAGAATGAAGCCATGTATCATACCAGAAACCCAGACAACTACACAAGGCTAATGAAGCATGGGTCTTGGATGAGAACTTTCAACCACCACTTTACTAAACCAGCATAGTTCTTAACTGAAATCTAAATATTTATCCTAATACCCTCAGAAAAGAAACTTCTCTTTGCAACAAATAAAGAAGACCATTTCAGAAAATCACAACCAATCAGAATACAGAGAACAAGAGATTCGGTGGTGCCAATCCCCAGCTAACACATCTGCAGAACAACTCCTGCAGCTAAGACTCAAGAATCATTGTGGAAGAGGAGATGCGAAGACTGTAACAGCCAAAGGAACAGAAAGTTCGTTGTGAGATTGTGTCTCTTAGACATATCAGAAAATATGCCCATAAGGTCTTATCAACAAGGCTGCCTAAACATGACCTGAACAAGGATGACAACAAAAGATATGTTAACATAGAAGAGGAAAAGCTCTCAGAGACTCAACCCTAGGCAAATGGGGAAAATAGGGAATGCTGAGAGCAGGACAAATGGTCTTCTGCAGGGAAGAACCACCAATTGATTATCTAATAACCAATGGTCAGCCCTGAGACCATATACAAGTAATATTATATGGACTGATAAGCAGGCTGTATTTATTTGTAAATGTAGGAGTGTGTGTGTGTGTGTGTGTGTGTGTGTGTGTGTGTGTGTGTGTGTGTACATGCGAGCCAGAGAGACGGAGAGAGAGTAAGAGAGAACCATTGTGCTTTAAATGTGATTGTTGATGGGAAATAGATAACACCTCTCTATATAGTTATTGATAAGGACAAAGACAACAATATAAACAGATAACTGACATTCATCTTAGAAAATACTCATCATAAAGATGTAAAAGATTAGGAGACACAAACAGGATGAAATCAATATAATTTAGGAGAAAGAGAAACATCTTCTCATCTCAACTATTTTGAGTTCTTGTGGCTACATTCTCATTTGTGGGGAAAATCAGGATTGGAGTTCAAGGCTTCCATCTTTTATTGAGTGGCAGTTAGTGGAAAGTTCAGGTGAAGACTCCCTTCAGCTATGTGTGATAAATATTTTTCACTGTGAGCTTCAAATTTTCATCCCTCTTGATTGCTTCATGTGAATAAGAAAATCTTGTTTTAATACGGTACATAAGTATTGTGTCAAATACAAACTTTCTCAGAAGTGAGATTAGGCATGTCCCTATAAACAAACTGTGAAGGTGCCTATTTTTGCAGCCTATTGGCAGTCAGTGTAAGTAGAAGTTCCTTTGAAGGGAAATCTTGACAGACACCAGATTCAGCAATGTTCAAACATCACCACAAGGACATTTGCTTTTCTGTACTTGGGGCCTTGATTGAGATTTTCTTGAGCATCTCCCAAGATACATTGCTTCAAGGTCACATGCCAAATTCAAACCAGTAGTAGTCATTCCTGCACTCTGGTATCTTAGCTATTGTGTAGTCCTTAAAAGGGATCCTGAGGTGATTATGTCCACTTGATCTGTCCTGTTTGTTTTTACCAGGAGATGTGTAAAGGAGGGGAGGCCATCTGAATTTTGAGATAAATATGATAATAAGGGAAATAAAATGCACAGACTGTAACAATCCAGTTGAGGGAGGAAAGATGTAAACTAATTTCCTTCTATTTCATCTAAGCCATCTGAGAGCCTTTCCACATTTACCCAGACAGACTAAATCACACTGGTTGAGTTTACAGAAAGACAGTGGCCCATATGCAAATGCAAGCAAGACAGATATTTATGAAAAACTGGGTTTATATAAAAAATGGAAAGTTGGTGGTTATTTTGAAGTGTATTAGTTACTGCTTAAAAATGGAAACTTATGCCGCATATTCAAATATGCTACTTTTCCTTAGAAAGAGAGTGAGTTTTTCATGGTAGGCCGTTGTTAAATGTTGGCTTTGGCTGGTCAAGTCTTTTATATTCCCAGCTGCATGAGTCACCTCTGCAATATGTCCCTTTTGTTTGTATGCTAGCATTCAGTGACTGTTCTTGGAGGCTGGGGAAATGTGTAGAGAAACCTGTTATTTTGTTACCCTGTGACCAGATTGTTTCAAGTCTGTGTGTGCATATTTTATTTCAGTGTCTTTCCTTAAATCTTGGCATTCTTTCTTTCTTTCTTGCATATATTTCTGCTCATCCTAAAAGAATAAACTCATTTGGTACTAAAAATAAATTACACGTTATTAATAAAATAAAAATTTTAAAACCTTCTGTTTACTCTTAAAATTATCCATGTAAAATAGAAAATATCTGGGCCTTATACATTTCACTTCTATGCAAATCTAATCCCCTCCCTAAAAAAAATGTCATTTCCAAAATGCACTTGTATTTGTGAATATGAGATCCTATCTCCATTTTAAGGGTAGGCAATCTGTATCTATATTTACACACAGACAGTTTATTTTAATTATAATATGTATATGCATGGTGTATATACATTCACCAAGAGGAATATGCTCTACACATTTCTGTGAGCATTATTTTTGCAAATTCTTATATGGCTGGCACCAGTATCACCACTTTAGATATAGAGAGTGAAATCTGCAAAAGTTAAGGGGAATTCAGTCTGTCATTACTGTGGATCTGCATAAAGAAAACCTGAGAAGCTGAGGAGGCCAGATTGGGCACTTCTGAGAAGTAGAGGCAAGGTTCAGTACTACATTGAGTTGAACTTGGAATATTTATGATAAATAAAAATGCCAACTTATCTCAAGTTTGTGTAGTGCTTTTCACTCAGCTCAAATGGAGAACAAATGTCAAAATTTTTTAAGGGGCCAGGCTCATAATAGGAAAGATCTGCTTTGTTGCTGTGGGATTTACTTCATTGCTTTGTTGTTTTCCCTGACAGACAAGTTAGGTGTTAGGCTATCCCTGATACAATTATTCTCTTACAAATTTTGTAATTTAAATGTTCACACATGGTCACTATGGAGATTTGGAAAGTATTTAAATTTTTAATCAACATTTAAATGTACAAAAAACACTGACCCTTAGTTAATTTTTCTGAAATTGTTTCTTTATACACTTGTGGTATTTTTATAATGAGTGTTTAGCAATGTGCAAATTTTCCTCATTCAAAATTGTGTTTAAAATTATAACTTGAGACCTGTGAGATGGATCAGTTACTTTCCACCAAACGTAAGGCCCTGAATTTCATCCTGAGTCTCACATCATGGAAGGGGAGAGGCAACTCCTAAAAGTTGTCCTCTGACTTCCATAGTAGCTCTGGGATACACACACCCACAATCATACACATAGAATAAATAAATAGAACATTATCTGATCTAAAGTGTAGTTTTCATTGTAGTTAATGATGAAGCCTTGTACGTACTCCTGAACATTTCTAAGATAATAGTTATTGAGTTTTCACCACAAAATTGACAAGGGTGTAAAGGAAAGGTGTGTTAAATAGTTTTATTTAGGCATTCACAATCCAAATTGTGCTCAAATATGTTTTTACAGAAATCATAGATGATATTACTATGATATTGCTCTTCCTGTTTATTTCACCAGACAGTCCTTTATAAATCCCACTTGCTCCTTGTAGCCAGTCCTTCATTGTTTGCAGTTCTGTGTTAAGGACCATTTCTCCCTTTCAAACCAGTTCTGGGCACACTCCTCACTGTTTTCTTGCAGGAACTTTCTGCGCAAGTTCCTGTTTGCACATTTCCAATGGGTGTCAAGCCTTAAAGTTACCAAGTGCTTCAGGACTTGGAGAGGGAAAGTATCAACTTAGTCCTAAGTGTATTTGATTACTGTGATGGCATATTTTTATTAGCACCCTGAATAGATTGGAAATCATTTCACACATGCCTCTGCACTCATCTGTGAGCATGTTTGAGAGAAATTTAACTGAGGAATAAGATCTTCATGAGCATCAATAGCACCTTGACTTGAGTCCTGAACGGATTAAAGAGAAACGAGGAAGAAAGTAAGGTAAGTGTCATCTCTCTCTCTCTCTCTCTCTCTCTCTCTCTCTCTCTCTCTCTCTCTCTCTCCTAAAAACAGATGCAAAGTGAAGCTCCTGTGCCATGATGGACTGCGACCCACAAATTACAGCCCCTTTCTCCCACAAACTGCTTTATTCAAGTATTTTTCACAGTAACAAAAAAGTGAATACTGCAATTGCTTACTGCTATAAATGGTTTTTAAGAATGTTTGGATGTTTTTATTTCTTGGTTGAGTCAAATGCCTTTCATGCCCCATTCTATCAGTGAGGTCACACATAATGCTTATATAGAGATCTGGTTTTGTGCAGTGGGGAATGTGTTTCTATCCCAAACAAGACTTCTTACCTCTCAAGTCTGATAATCAGAAGAAACAAAAACTACTCTAATTACAAATCTTTCCGTGTTCTTTCTTATTTTATGGGCAGTTATTTATATTTGAATAGTCAGAGTGTGTATGTGGACAACATTCAACGTCTATAAAAGTGTGCACTGCATCAAGTAGTTATCCCCTCTCTTTCAGATTTTATCTCCAAAGGAAATCAATATTCAGTTCTTTCCTCTTCATCTTAAAACAAATAGTCTGAATTTCCAGGTGCCTGTTTTAAAATGTTTGTGTGAACATGGGGTTCAAAAATAATGTGAACACACTCTGTCATGAGTCCCCATCTCAAAACTTTTCATTAAAAGACTATTTTAGCTGGACTTGGTGTTGTAGGCCCTTAATACCAGCTAAGGTTGGAGCAAAGGCAAAATGGTCACAAGTTCAAGGTCAGCATGAGCTATGAGAGTTAGCCATTTAGCCTGACTGTCTTGATGGGAGGGTTTGACTACAGTTTAGTGATGAGTGCTCATCTAACAAGTTTAAGGCTGAAGGTTCAGTTCCAAGCACCACCAAGAAAGACAGAAAAAGCCAGCTAATTATAACCTTTGTGTTTTCATACATATATCTGTCTCATTACTTTCAATGGCCATATGTATTCTATATTTCAGTAAATAGATACACCTTAATTTGTGTAATCAATACCTACAACATCTACAAATCTTTTGCTTTTTCAATTTGATTTGTTTTGAATCATGTGATCATCATATATCATGTTACATTTGCTGCTATTCTTTAGCTTCTTTGGCTTTGCTGTGTGTTCTTTGTTCCATTTTCTGTGGGTGTTTGTGCAGTACGGTTAGTGAACTTATGCATTAGAGTGTCTATGGGCTTGATATTTAATTTTAATACTCATTTCCTTACTACTAAAGAGAAATAGAATAAATAATACATTTACACTTAATTTCTTTTATCTGCAATTCAATTTTCTGGCTATAAATATCTCTCTGTTTTTACTTTTACTTAATGGAGTATACATTATTATGTTATCATTGTTTATAAACAATGTACTTTGAAATTGAACTACAAAAATAAGTATATATATATATATATATATATATATATTCCTGATTATTGTATATCACATTTTAACCTGTTTTAAAAAGCTATATAATTTTTCACCAGATTTTTAGTTGTATTTACTTACTTGATAATTGTTAACAAATAAAATTGTAAATGTTTTAGTGTATACATGGCATTTTAATATATCTTTAGATTGTGGATAGCAAAATAAAACTATTAAGATATCTTTCCTTCATACACTTACAGACTTTATGGTGAGAACTGCTAACAGTTATTGTATCAGAAATGTGTCAAGTGGGGGTTGGAGAGACAGCTCAGCATGTGAGAGCACTTGCTCCTGTTACAGAGCAATGTGGTTTAGTTCCTAGAACCTACATGGTGACTCATAATCATCTTTAACTCCAGTTTCAGGGTATCCAACTTCCTCTTCTGGTTTCAAGGACAGCAGGCATGTGTTTGGTGCACAGACATACATAGAGGTAAGACACTCATACAAATAAAATAAATAAATTTAATTGTTTAAAGAAGTGATAAATTGGACAATGCTTTGCCATCAACTATAATCACCATGTAGTACAGTATATCTCTTGACCATACCTTTCATCTGGGTTGTGTATAGTACCATGTATGAGATGTTGCTACAGAAACATGGACTTTTTGCAAGTGGCTATATCACTGAAAATAATTTTCCTCTTAACTCTCCACAATCATTATGTGTCCACAGTCAAATGTCTGTAGCTCTTCAGAAGACTGTGGGCACTCAAAAGCCCCTTTCTAAGTTATAGCTAACTGGTCTATTACTGAGTGGAGGTGGAAGGGCCTCATGAGCCCTTCTCCCTCTGCATTATAGGATGTTGATGGGCTCAGTCTTATTCAGATCTTGTGTAAGTAATCATAGCTATTTGGAGTTCAAGAGACCCAAAGTCAAGTCATTCCTGTAACACAGCATTCCACACAGTCTTCTGGCTCTTGCATTCTTTCGCCTTCTCTTGTGGTATTTCCTGAGCCTTGAAAGGGCCATAGAAATGTTTCATTTGTAGATGGACATCCAAAAGTCAGTTATTTTCAGCACTTTGAATGGTTATGAGTGTCTATAGTTACTGCTGTCCACTGCAAATAGATTTTCTCTGACCTACGCCAATTGAAGCAGTAATGCATAGGTGCATAGGAATAATCATAAATATTTAGAAGGCAATTTGGTGGTTTTAACATGCTTGTTTAGCAAAATTACAGCCATGTTTTTCCACAGGGGTAATGTCCTTCTCTTACAGTTCCAAATGTATTGCGTATGCCTCACACCTTCTTGCGCATCTGTAGGTCGCCCCATCACAGACTTGCCACTCTTGCACCATAAGCACTTCTTACTTGTCTACAGCTTATAAGACCATTGATAACATCTCCCCCCAGCATCCTACATAATACCTTTAACTTTTTGGAATAAAATTAGATGTAAAGCCCAGGATATACTTTATTTGGGTGAATGTTGTTGCTAGAGTTTTCCTGCCTGGCCCACGGTCAGGATAAATCTCTTTCACCTGCCAGTCCCACAGCCGCTCAGACCCAAACAAGTAAACACAGAGACTTATATTGCTTACAAACTGTATGGCTATGGCAGGCTTCTTGCTAACTGTCCTTATAGCTTAAATTAATCCATTTCTATAAAACTATACCTTGCCACATGGCTCGTGGCTTACCGGCATCTTTACATGCTGCTTGTACTGGCGGTGGCTGGCAGAGACTCCCTCCGCCTTCCTGTTCTTTTTATTCTCTCTGTTAGTCCCGCCTATACTTCCTGCCTAGCCACTGGCCAATCAGTGTTTTATTAGCAACACATTTGACACATAGAACATCCCACAGCAGAATGTTGCTTAGAACCTCATAAAAATGCATATTTTGGTAATAATGGTACAGTATGAAGTATTTTCCAAGCATTAATTGCATAAGGTGAGTTGAGAACATTGATTAACTTTTTATACTCTTCCAGGTTGTAGTCCTATTTGTTTGATAAGTCATCAAGATGATCTAATCTATTGTTCCAGTTTAAATAATTTGTCATTTATATTTTAAGACTTTGATTAAGTGTATTCATTTTATTTTGCTGCTACTTACATGTTTTAATTTAAGTACATTTGGATAAGTAGTATATAGTTAGGTGTCATTTAATTCCTGAATATAATGAGTTGTGTTATGTAATTTATATGTCACATCCATTTAATTTATTGTTAGTGTGTTTGAACATCTTGCTTTGTTCTTTAATTTTTTTCATGTTGATTTTTTTCATGAACATGTATTCTTTTAGAACAAATCTTCAATATGAATCTGTGGGGTCTTCAGTATTGATTTATTTCTTATGCCATATTTATTTTTAAGTGAATGCTTTGGTTTTTAAAAAACATGCATCAGAAGTGTAATCATCTAATTTTAAATACAATCTTTCTATTTACCATTTTAATTGTATTTATACTGGATAGAGAATTCTAGGTTGAAAGGTTTTTTTTCTTTTTCAATTTCTTCAATGATGATACTATAGCTTTCTGACATTTGTGATTTTTATCAATATATCTGAAAAAAATATGGGAAAGGGAGAGGATAAAAAGAAGGATAGAGGTTGGTAGGAGAATGGGAGAGGAAAGGAGAGGTCAAGTGGCACAGCCATATATGATGGGAATGGCAGAAGTCATAAGGCCAGCACAGCTGCTGGACAAAGAGCCAACAGAGCTGAGCCACATGATGGCCGCCATGCCACCTTTGGTTTTGATCTCCACCTGCTGCATACTTGGGGGACTTTTAATATTTGTATAATTTGGTGATATTGGATTGATGGAAATTTTCTTATGAATCATTTATGCCTTCTCCCAGGAGTACTGATTGTTAGCTCCCCTAGGAAAGTTCTGAACATACTACCCCTCCTGCTTTTAGGGAGACATCCTTATCTACTTGAAGCTCTTCCTTAAGCCTTGGAGGTTGTGACACATAAAGAAGCCAGAGGTCTTTTTATGAATCTATGAGACATTCTTTAAACATATGTCCCTTTACTTACTCAGAAACAAGATAATCAAAACAAAGTAAACTTAAAAAGGTCAACAAGATTCAGTGGGCTAGAGGAGTTGGCTACAGATCAGATTGCATCTTCCCACTGTACACTCAGGAAACTCCATGGCATGGGAAGCAACAAAGTTAGACTAGCTGAAGTTACCTCTGCCCTACACAGAGACTTATATTGATGAACAACAAAAAAAATGACAAAAAAGATAAGAATGAGATGTCATGACTTCTCTTTCTTAGAAAAGTTAGTTTGTATAGAGCCACTATGGTGTTATATGACCAGAATGCCAGGATTAGATATATAAACACATTCTATAAAGATATAAAATGTAAACATTGTATTATGCCAGAATTTGAATAAAAGCTACAGCAGCTTTGACCTGAGGTTTCTCTTGGACACTCTGACCATTAATAGTAATGCACTGCTTGGGACATGGCAATCTGCATGGTCTGGCTTGGAGGTTTTGTTTTGGTTCTAGGGTCCTTGAAGTCATAAAAGCTACTAGCCTGAGAGCATGCTGTCATATACCTCTAGCTTCTTAAAAATTGGGTTACAGGATTAATGAGTAAAAATGGTTATAATAGATAACTGTTTATTAATGATGATTAAAGTTGAGGGGAAATGATTGTAAAAGGTAACTCAGCTCTGTCATAGTTTATCTATGATGACTAGAAGATGAGCAAGAGGAAGTGAAACACATGTCCAGAAACAAAAATGATATGATCTATGTTTTGGAACAACATGAATATATCCCTGCTTAATGAATTCTGTATAAATAAACACTCTGTCTGCTAGTCAGGCTGAAAGATCCTTCCAGCCAACCTGCCTGGCTTATCTTTCCCTTGCCGACTCCTTACCACCTCTCTGAAATTTGTCCACTGCTGGGGCAGGCCCCTAGCAGTCAAGAACTCTGGAACACACCTGTAATCTCAATCGCTAATGCAAGAGAATTGTGAACTCAAGGCCAGCCTGAGTTAAAGAGAAATACCAAGGGCAGCCTGGGCTATACAGGAAGACCTATCTCAAAGCAAAGATCTGTTGTTATTCTCACATCTCCCTCCTGTAAGTATTACTTCTTTTTAATTGGGAAATCTTTGAGCTTTTGTTTTTTCCTTTGTCATGATTTCTGGGATTTTGATTAAGGTATGCTTTGGTATGTTTTCCATCTGTAATTCCTTGGACTGTTAAAACAATAGTTTTTCACACGTTTCTATTTATAATAAATGATAAGATCTTTGTATATGGTAGCAGTTCTCTATTGCTATCTTTTAATATGATAATGCACACTTATCTTCAAATTCATCATTGTGTTCTCTGACATGTGTATTATGAATTACCCTGTTTAAAAAATCTTTCCATCTAATCTTATTTTTTATATATTTGAGATATTTAGAATTTACATTTGATTTTGTGTTTTAGTTTCTTATTTAGGTGAACCGTCCATCTTTGTGCATAGTTTCCACTTATCTTACTTAATTATATAGATTAATTTATTTAAACTGAGTCAAAATTTGGGGTTTATATACTTAATTTTTTTCTCAGTCTGATTCCACTGATTGGTTTGTCTCTTGGCAACATTTTCCCTTGTTTTGTTTGGCATTGTATCCTTCCCCCCTTCTCTCTCTCTCTCTCTCTCTCTCTCTCTCTCTTATGAGTGTGTGTGTGTGTGTGTGTGTGTGTGTGTGTGTGTTGTATATCTGTGTTCAAGATGGGATCTTACTAAAGCACAGTCTGGCTTATGTATGAACTATATAACTTTGCTCCCAAGTGCTGATGATTGTAGCTTGAGCCACCACATCTAGACAACATAATTTTTCACTAATTCAAAATGTTAGGTTAAATAATAGTTGTCAATATAGTATATATAACTTGCACCTGCTTGGTTTTGTTTTATAATTACAGTTCATATTCTATTTTTTAATCAGTTTATATTGTGGGAAGCTGAGAGACAGCATAGCCATTGGTTAAAACCATTAGTTTTGTGTTCTTTTCCACTGATTTCATGTAGATGTGAAATACCCCAAATAATGAGCTCATGTTAGCAAGTGTTTAGTATGCAGCTTACAACTCTGGATCTTTTCTTATTATTTGTATTAGTTAATTTTGGTTATCATGATAAAATACCATGGCCAAATGCAACTCATGGAAGAAATAATTAGTTTTGACTTATATTTTCACAGGAAGAGCCCACAATGGTGAAGGAGGGATGGCAATAGCCATGTGGCTAGCCTAAAGAGCTGAGAGATTGCATCTCAACTACACCAGAAAAGCAGAAAGAGAGAACTGGTAATTAGGGGAGTCTATAAGCTCTCAAAGTCATGTCCTGTGATGTACTTCCTCCAGTAATATACCACACTTTAAAGGTTCCATAACATCTTCACAAAGTGCCTCTAACTGGGTACCAGATGTTCAAAAGCATGAGCCTATGGGGTCATTTCTCATTCCAACCACAGTAGTGTTTCCCTTGCACCATAAACCCCAGGAAAGCTCCTTGAGATTCTTTTCTAAGCTTCTTATTTCTCTAAAGAAAGTCTCTTCTTTCTTGTTATTTGTTTTGAGATTCATGGGATTTCAATTCCAGAACATATATTTATCATATATGCCTTTTAGTGCTTAGATTACTTTCTGCATTGATCAGGAAGCTTTCAGAGGAGTAGATCTCTTCCTTGGAAAACTTCTGGGTGAGTTAATTTAGTCTTTATATTATTCAAATCATAAAAATCCCCAAATGGTAGGCTATTCAAATTCTCAAGCTTTCTTATTTGTAATCTTAAATATTTGGAGTCAGTATAATATACAGTTTTAATCTCTTTCCATAATCATCTATGGGAAAATCGTAAAGGTCTATGAAAGTTCAAATTTCAATACTGCCTGATCACTTTATAGAAACAGAATTCCAGCTGCAACAACCAATGCAATCAAACCTGCCTTTCCAGTAAGACATCTACCTAGGAGACCTCACTTCTGTTAAGACCACTCCAGACAATGTTCCCTGTCTTTTGAATAATTCCTTCAGACAAGATAAGACTCTGAACACCAGTTGACACCAGTCACCTATAGTTACTATGAATAGTTATTCCTATTCAGGACTGGAAAGGGAGAAACTCTCCAGTGACTCAACAAAAGTATCTGTGGTCAGTGTAATATGAGGGCTGTGATTTAGGAAACTAGATGCTGTGCACACACAGGATTTTAATATAAGCACAGTATGACATTTCCCTTTTTCTAGTTACATCCACAGGATGTTTCTTAGTCTTTTGGGTTGATCAAAGGCCTTCTTCTACATCCTTGCCATAAATAATGCAATAAGAGATTTCCTCAATAGTCTTCTTCTATCTAGTTCTGGTCTTTAAAACATTTGAGATTTATTTATTTATTTATAAAGTTTTGTGTGCATGTGTATTTTGGTGCATAAGTCTGTGTAGTGCCCACAGGTGCCAGTAGATGGCATCATATCCCCTGAAACTGGAGTTGTGAACTGCCATGTTGGTGCTGGAAACTGAACATGAGTCCTCTGCAAGGGCAGCCAGTGCTCTTAACCACTGAGCAATCTCTCCATACCCTTATTTCTTGTTTTCATCATGAGTAGAAAGGGCTGAGAAGGTTGTTCAAGGAGAATAAGAAATCTTAAAGCTTTCAATTCCAGACCCACCCAAAGAGCAATAAGGCATCGGAAGCACTCTAGAGAGCTGTCAGGAGTATAAATGATAGAGATCTGCCTCTGAAAGACAAGAGGTTATGAAGAGCATAAATCAAAGCCTGCAAACTCTTGTCACTGGAAGATTTATTGAGGGTTACCAACTTTTCAGAGCCCAGGGTTGTAACAATTGTAGTGTAGGGTATGCAGTGCCACCTGCTGGATGCTGATGGCATGAAAAGCAAAGGGCAACAAGCCCCTGAGGTGATATATTGTGTACCCTAGTAAAACTTGCCTGAGGATTAGAAGACAGAGCCAGCCACTAGATTAAACAGAGATGCCAGGCAGTGACTCCTTTAATCCCAGCACTCTGGAGGCAGAGATCCCGATCTCTGTGAGTTCAAAGCCACCCTGGACTACATGAGATTAACTCAGTCTAGGAGAGAAATAGAGCCAGGCAGTAGTGGCACACAACTTTAATCCCAGTACTTGGGAATCACATGCTTTAATCCCAGCACTAGGGAAGTTGACACAGGAAATGATATGGGTGGCTGGAGAAAGGTATATAAGGCATGAGGAGATATGAACTAAAGTCTTTTGGCTGAGGAAAGCTTTGCAGACTGAGGAGTCCTAGAGGTAAGGGTGGCTTGTTCCTTTGTCTCTCTGTTCTTTCACCATTCACCCTAATATCAGGATCTGGGTTTTTTATTAAAAGACCTATTAGAAATTTGTGTTACAAGCCCCTGACCTAGGCACCTGGAGTTGTAGATGTCTGGCTCTTTATATGAAAGTGTTCATTGCAGAGTCATTGGTCTGGCTTGGGGCCTCTGTTCTCTGCCACAGCATTGATGCTAGGTCCTTACTGGGACTCCTCTTGGACATCCTGTTGTTGCCCTGAAAATACGAAATGCTACAGGAATTTGTGTGTCATCCATGTGCAAGGATCATGCTAATTTTTTTGTTATATTCCAATTTTAGTATATGTACTGCCAAAGTGAGC
>CABHPQ010000614.1:0-18958 GCA_902168405.1 Peromyscus aztecus | reverse complement strand
GGCTCGTGGCTTACCGGCATCTTTACATGCTGCTTGTACTGGCGGTGGCTGGCAGAGACTCCCTCCGCCTTCCTGTTCTTTTTATTCTCTCTGTTAGTCCCGCCTATACTTCCTGCCTAGCCACTGGCCAATCAGTGTTTTATTAGCAACACATTTGACACATAGAACATCCCACAGCAGAATGTTGCTTAGAACCTCATAAAAATGCATATTTTGGTAATAATGGTACAGTATGAAGTATTTTCCAAGCATTAATTGCATAAGGTGAGTTGAGAACATTGATTAACTTTTTATACTCTTCCAGGTTGTAGTCCTATTTGTTTGATAAGTCATCAAGATGATCTAATCTATTGTTCCAGTTTAAATAATTTGTCATTTATATTTTAAGACTTTGATTAAGTGTATTCATTTTATTTTGCTGCTACTTACATGTTTTAATCTAAGTACATTTGGCTAAGTAGTATATAGTTAGGTGTCATTTTATTCCTGAATATAATGAGTTGTGTTATGTAATTTATATGTCACATCCATTTAATTTATTGTTAGTGTGTTTGAACATCTTGCTTTGTTCTTTAATTTTTTTCATGAACATGTATTCTTTTAGAACAAATCTTCTATATGAATCTGTGGGGTCTTCAGTATTGATTTATTTCTTATGCCATATTTATTTTTAAGTGAATGCTTTGGTTTTTAAAAAACATGCATCAGAAGTGTAATCATCTATTTTAAATACAATCTTTCTATTTACCATTTTAATTGTATTTATACTGGATAGAGAATTCTAGGTTGAAAGTTTTTTTTTTCTTTTTCAATTTCTTCAATGATGATACTATAGCTTTCTGACATTTGTGATTTTTATCAATATATCTGAAAAAATATGGGAAAGGGAGAGGATAAAAAGGAGGATAGAGGTTGGTAGGAGAATGGGAGAAGAAAGGAGAGGTCAAGTGGCACAGCCATATATGATGGGAATGGCAGAAGTCATAAGGCCAGCACAGCTGCTGGACAAAGAGCCAACAGAGCTGAGCCACATGATGGCCGCCATGCCACCTTTGGTTTTGATCTCCACCTGCTGCATACTTGGGGGACTTTTAATATTTGTATAATTTGGTGATATTGGATTGATGGAAATTTTCTTATGAATCATTTATGCCTTCTCCCAGGAGTACTGATTGTTAGCTCCCCTAGGAAAGTTCTGAACATACTACCCCTCCTGCTTTTGGGGAGACATCCTTATCTACTTGAAGCTCTTCCTTAAGCCTTGGAGGTTGTGACACATAAAGAAGCCAGAGGTCTTTTTATGAATCTATGAGACATTCTTTAAACATATGTCCCTTTACTTACTCAGAAACAAGATAATCAAAACAAAGTAAACTTAAAAAGGTCAACAAGATTCAGTGGGCTAGAGCAGTTGGCTACAGATCAGATTGCATCTTCCCACTGTACACTCAGGAAACTCCATGGCATGGGAAGCAACAAAGTTAGATTAGCTGAAGTTACCTCTGCCCTACACAGAGACTTATATTGATGAACAACAAAAAAAATGACAAAAAAGATAAGAATGAGATGTCATGACTTCTCTTTCTTAGAAAAGTTAGTTTGTATAGAGCCACTATGGTGTTATATGACCAGAATGCCAGGATTAGATATATAAACACATTCTATAAAGATATAAAATGTAAACATTGTATTATGCCAGAATTTGAATAAAAGCTACAGCAGCTTTGACCTGAGGTTTCTCTTGGACACTCTGACCATTAATAGTAATGCACTGCTTGGGACATGGCAATCTGCATGGTCTGGCTTGGAGGTTTTGTTTTGGTTCTAGGGTCCTTGAAGCCATAAAAGCTACTAGCCTGAGAGCATGCTGTCATATACCTCTAGCTTCTTAAAAATTGGGTTACAGGATTAATGAGTAAAAATGGTTATAATAGATAACTGTTTATTAATGATGATTAAAGTTGAGGGGAAATGATTGTAAAAGGTAACTCAGCTCTGTCATAGTTTATCTATGATGACTAGAAGATGAGCAAGAGGAAGTGAAACACATGTCCAGAAACAAAAATGATATGATCTATGTTTTGGAACAACATGAATATATCCCTGCTTAATGAATTCTGTATAAATAAACACTCTGTCTGCTAGTCAGGCTGAAAGATCCTTCCAGCCAACCTGCCTGGCTTATCTTTCCCTTGCCGACTCCTTACCACCTCTCTGAAATTTGTCCACTGCTGGGGCAGGCCCCTAGCAGTCAAGAACTCTGGAACACACCTGTAATCTCAATCGCTAATGCAAGAGAATTGTGAACTCAAGGCCAGCCTGAGTTAAAGAGAAATACCAAGGGCAGCCTGGGCTATACAGGAAGACCTATCTCAAAGCAAAGATCTGTTGTTATTCTCACATCTCCCTCCTGTAAGTATTACTTCTTTTTAATTGGGAAATCTTTGAGCTTTTGTTTTTTCCTTTGTCATGATTTCTGGGATTTTGATTAAGGTATGCTTTGGTATGTTTTCCATCTGTAATTCCTTGGACTGTTAAAACAATAGTTTTTCACACGTTTCTATTTATAATAAATGATAAGATCTTTGTATATGGTAGCAGTTCTCTATTGCTATCTTTTAATATGATAATGCACACTTATCTTCAAATTCATCATTGTGTTCTCTGACATGTGTATTATGAATTACCCTGTTTAAAAAATCTTTCCATCTAATCTTATTTTTTATATATTTGAGATATTTAGAATTTACATTTGATTTTGTGTTTTAGTTTCTTATTTAGGTGAACCGTCCATCTTCGTGCATAGTTTCCACTTATCTTACTTAATTATATAGATTAATTTATTTAAACTGAGTCAAAATTTGGGGTTTATATACTTAATTTTTTTCTCAGTCTGATTCCACTGATTGGTTTGTCTCTTGGCAACATTTTCCCTTGTTTTGTTTGGCATTGTATCCTTCCCCCCCCTCATGTGTATGAGTGTGTGTGTGTGTGTGTGTCTGTGTGTGTGTGTGTGTGTGTGTGTGTGTGTGTGTGTGTGTGTTGTATATCTGTGTTCAAGATGGGATCTTACTAAAGCACAATCTGGCTTATGTATGAACTATATAACTTTGCTCCCAGGTGCTGATGATTGTAGCTTGAGCCACCACATCCAGACAACATAATTTTTCACTAATTCAAAATGTTAGGTTAAATAATAGTTGTCAATATAGTATATATAACTTGCACTTGCTTGGTTTTGTTTTATAATTACAGTTCATATTCTATTTTTTAATCAGTTTATATTGTGGGAAGCTGAGAGACAGCATAGCTATTGGTTAAAACCATTAGTTTTGTGTTCTTTTCCACTGATTTCATGTAGATGTGAAATACCCCAAATAATGAGCTCATGTTAGCAAGTGTTTAGTATGCAGCTTACAACTCTGGATCTTTTCTTATTATTTGTATTAGTTAATTTTGGTTATCATGATAAAATACCATGGCCAAATGCAACTCATGGAAGAAATAATTAGTTTTGACTTATATTTTCACAGGAAGAGCCCACAATGGTGAAGGAGGGATGGCAGTAGCCATGTGGCTAGCCTAAAGAGCTGAGAGATTGCATCTCAACTACACCAGAAAAGCAGAAAGAGAGAACTGGTAATTAGGGGAGTCTATAAGCTCTCAAAGTCATGTCCTGTGATGTACTTCCTCCAGTAATATACCACACTTTAAAGGTTCCATAACATCTTCACAAAGTGCCTCTAACTGGGTACCAGATGTTCAAAAGCATGAGCCTATGGGGTCATTTCTCATTCCAACCACAGTAGTGTTTCCCTTGCACCATAAACCCCAGGAAAGCTCCTTGAGATTCTTTTCTAAGCTTCTTATTTCTCTAAAGAAAGTCTCTTCTTTCTTGTTATTTGTTTTGAGATTCATGGGATTTCAATTCCAGAACATATATTTATCATATATGCCTTTTAGTGCTTAGATTACTTTCTGCATTGATCAGGAAGCTTTCAGAGGAGTAGGTCTCTTCCTTGGAAAACTTCTGGGTGAGTTAATTTAGTCTTTATATTATTCAAATCATAAAAATCCCCAAATGGTAGGCTATGCAAATTCTCAAGCTTTCTTATTTGTAATCTTAAATATTTGGAGTCAGTATAATATACAGTTTTAATCTCTTTCCATAATCATCTATGGGAAAATCGTAAAGGTCTATGAAAGTTCAAATTTCAATACTGCCTGATCACTTTATAGAAACAGAATTCCAGCTGCAACAACCAATGCAATCAAACCTGCCTTTCCAGTAAGACATCTACCTAGGAGACCTCACTTCTGTTAAGACCACTCCAGACAATGTTCCCTGTCTTTTGAATAATTCCTTCAGACAAGATAAGACTCTGAACACCAGTTGACACCAGTCACCTATAGTTACTATGAATAGTTATTCCTATTCAGGACTGGAAAGGGAGAAACTCTCCAGTGACTCAACAAAAGTATCTGTGGTCAGTGTAATATGAGGGCTGTGATTTAGGAAACTAGATGCTGTGCACACACAGGATTTTAATATAAGCACAGTATGACATTTCCCTTTTTCTAGTTACATACGCAGGATGTTTCTTAGTCTTTTGGGTTGATCAAAGGCCTTCTTCTACATCCTTGCCATAAATAATGCAATAAGAGATTTCCTCAATAGTCTTCTTCTATCTAGTTCTGGTCTTTAAAACATTTGAGATTTATTTATTTATTTATAAAGTGTTGTGTGCATGTGTATTTTGGTGCATAAGTCTGTGTAGTGCCCACAGGTGCCAGTAGATGGCATCATATCCCCTGAAACTGGAGTTGTGAACTGCCATGTTGGTGCTGGAAACTGAACATGAGTCCTCTGCAAGGGCAGCCAGTGCTCTTAACCACTGAGCAATCTCTCCATACCCTTATTTCTTGTTTTCATCATGAGTAGAAAGGGCTGAGAAGGTTGTTCAAGGAGAATAAGAAATCTTAAAGCTTTCAATTCCAGACCCACCCAAAGAGCAATAAGGCACCGGAAGCACTCTAGAGAGCTGTCAGGAGTATAAATGATAGAGATCTGCCTCTGAAAGACAAGAGGTTATGAAGAGCATAAATCAAAGCCTGCAAACTCTTGTCACTAGAAGATTTATTGAGGGTTACCAACTTTTCAGAGCCCAGGGTTGTAACAATTGTAGTGTAGGGTATGCAGTGCCACCTGCTGGACGCTGATGGCATGAAAAGCAAAGGGCAACAAGCCCCTGAGGTGATATATTGTGTACCCTAGTAAAACTTGCCTGAGGATTAGAAGACAGAGCCAGCCACTAGATTAAACAGAGATGCCAGGCAGTGACTCCTTTAATCCCAGCACTCTGGAGGCAGAGATCCGGATCTCTGTGAGTTCAAAGCCACCCTGGACTACATGAGATTAACTCAGTCTAGGAGAGAAATAGAGCCAGGCAGTAGTGGCACACAACTTTAATCCCAGTACTTGGGAATCACATGCTTTAATCCCAGCACTAGGGAAGTTGACACAGGAAATGATATGGGTGGCTGGAGAAAGGTATATAAGGCATGAGGAGATATGAACTAAAGTCTTTTGGCTGAGGAAAGCTTTGCAGACTGAGGAGTCCTAGAGGTAAGGGTGGCTTGTTCCTTTGTCTCTCTGTTCTTTCACCATTCACCCTAATATCAGGATCTGGGTTTTTTATTAAAAGACCTATTAGAAATTTGTGTTACAAGCCCCTGACCTAGGCACCTGGAGTTGTAGATGTCTGGCTCTTTATATGAAAGTGTTCATTGCAGAGTCATTGGTCTGGCTTGGGGCCTCTGTTCTCTGCCACAGCATTGATGCTAGGTCCTTACTGGGACTCCTCTTGGACATCCTGTTGTTGCCCTGAAAATACGAAATGCTACAGGAATTTGTGTGTCATCCATGTGCAAGGATCATGCTAATTTTTTTTGTTATATTCCAATTTTAGTATATGTACTGCCAAAGTGAGCACAAAATTTAAGATAATTTTTAATTTTTCCTCTACTTTTCAATTTTATTAGCCATTGTTAATTCTGCTAATTTGCTGGTAAGCTTGCTTTAATTTATGTGCAATGGATGGCTTTGGATTTCATTCACAACATTTTATAATGGCAAATCATTTTTCTTATGTTCATGTTTTGTTGTTGTTTGTTTTTGCTCTTTTGAGGGGGCCCACTCCTCAGATCTCAAATAAATCACACATGGAGGCTTATTGTTATTTATAAATGCCTGACCTTAGCTTGGCTTGTTCTTGCCAGCTTTTCTTAAATTATCCCATGTACCTTTTGCTTCTGGGCTTTTCCCATTCTCTGACTTCTGTAATTCTTACTCTTACTCCGTGGCTTGGTGTGTAGCTGGGTGGCTGTCCCCTGATGTCCTCCTCTTCTCTGGCTCCTTCTTTTCTCTCTTCTCTCTCTCTCATTCCTCCATATTCTATATATTCTCTCTGCCTGCCAGCCCCACCTATCCTTTCTCCTGCTTTGTCACTGGCCATTTAGCTCTTCATTAGACCATTAAGTGTTGTAGAAAAGCACAGTAACACAGCTTCACAGAGTTAAACAAATGCAACATAAACAACAGTAACACACCTTAAAATAATAGTCCCCAATATTTCCCCATTTTTTCTAAACAAATATGAAAGGTTTTAGCTTTAACATAGTAAGACTGTATACAATAAGAACAATTATCAAATAAAGATTACCTTCATAATGTACTGAATTCCAATTCATTTGTGTCTGGTAAATTTAAAGAAAATACTCCATAATCTATCCTATCTTAGTAAATCCAAAACTTTATACCTAATTTACTTTCTATTATATCTAAGGAAAACGGCAGCTACAGCTATCTAGTCTTCAACTCCATCAAAGGCCTGAAAAGGGTATAATATTATATGAGTAAATAAAAAGTGCATTGCAAACAACCTCCGAAAACTCTAGAAATGATGGAGACATCTAACTGCCTGGATAGTCACGCATAGTTCCTCTGAACATTGGGACATCCATCTTCAGCCTACAGGTCCATAGTATGTGGCAGACTTTTCAATGAAACAGGAAATTTGAAAGACTGTCCCACTTGTATTGGCAAAGTTTGTCAGCCACTTTCCTCTGTGTCCTGCAGAAAGCCTGGCAGTTTCTTTTGTGAAGCAGGAACCAACCAATCTTGTTTTGACAAAGTATAGTGGTCACTTTCCTGTGAGTCCTGCATGTCCAGTTTATACAACATACTGTCAAGCAGTCCAGGCAAGAGCAACTTATTGCCCAAATGTCTAGCCTTGCCACATTGAAAGAAAACTCCAGAAGGAATTTCTTCAATGCCCATCATCTCTGAAGTAAATTGGTGCTGCCAGGAGCAGATGTGTCTTATTATCATGAAAAACCTTAGGTTAACAAAACATTTTAAATAGCATATTCTGTAGGTATTTGAAAAGTTTGAAGACCATCTATCTATCTATCTATCTAAAATATATCTCTATATGATCTGGAAAGCATATCTAACATATCTACAATTTTGATTATTATAAATGACTAATCACCAACCTATGTTTCCTGATTATCCTATGTAGTTTATAATAATAGCCTTCAAAAACCAGAATTTTTCCTTTCATTTTTAAATGAACTGCATAGGTACAATATCTTAAACAAGAATGGAAATATATATGCAGTGTTAATAAAATAACTTTGAATTTGTATCAATGTACTACATTCCCCTATATGATAACAAACATCCACAACCCAGCAAATAACCAAAAGCCTTCCATACCCTAATATTTGGTAATGTGGACGTCATGTGCTCTCCGAACTGCTTCCTGCTGGCTGTGTATGAAGAAACTTTAGGGTCCCAGAGAGAAAATTTTGAGATAATGACTAAGTCCTGGGAAGATACCACCTGTCAAAATTCAGAAGGTCTTTCCCTGATCAAACCTGATAAATATCATTCCTGAAGAAATCTACAACCTCTTGTCTCCTGTGGGAACAAAGTTCCAAAGCATTTTTGATTTCTATTTGAAAAATACATTTTTTGATTTCTTTTTTAAAGTTAAGATAGTCCTAAAGTATCTAGGTAGGTTCAGTTTTGTAGTCTTCACAATCCCATGTCTCTAAGCAGCTGTTGTTTGCTTCTCAACATTCCAAAAATTCAAAATCAACACAAAAACATACAGGATCTAGACTCCCTGTGTATTTCCCATCTTACGTGGCTTTTTTTCTTTTATATTGCTTTTAGTCTCTTTACAGATTTTATTATTTCTAAACCATTTATTTATTTCCATGACTGTTCATACCCCTTTTCTTTCTTTCTTAAGCCTATGCATACTGTAAAATACACTGGAACCTGTTTAGAGGTTTCTTTCCATCTGGACTTCTTTGACTTTGCATCATTTAGCCTTTTCTCTTTTTGACTGTGTGAGCAAACCTTTAAACTGGATCCTCCATGTGCAGCTCCTGGCTGGCTCCACCAGCTTCTCAGGTCATGAAAGCAAGGCCTAAAGCTCAAGGACTGGTCAGAGGTTTATGTCCTAGAACTGTATTCAACCTTCCTAGAGTTCTAGAATGCTGATGCTTGCACTGTGGCAGGTGTTTTCACTTAGTTTTTTGTGCCAACTTAGTGTACTAGTTGCTCAAGGGCTCACCAGCAGGCAGAAACACTTAAAGAAGCCATATCCTCCTTTTTTTTTAAAGCTTTCTCAGGCACTATGGAAATTTGAGCCCCATGTTGGGTCCCAAAATGTTGGTATTTGTTTTTTACTCTTTTGGGGGGCTGCCACAAAGCTTCTGAATAAATTACACACAAAGACTTATACTTAATTATGAATGCCCAGCCTTAGCTTGGCTTGTTTCTTGCCAGCTTTTCTTAACTTTAAATTATCCTGTCTATCGTTTGCCTCTGGGCTTTTCCCATTCTCATCTGTAAATCTTAATCTTATTCAGTGGCTTGCTATGTAGCTGCATGGCTGGCCCTTGATGTCCTCCTCCTTCTCTAGCCATTTAATTTTTTTCTCTCCTCCCAGATTTCTCCCTCTATTAATTCTTTCTGCCTCCCAGCCCCACCTATCCTCCTTTGTCCTGCCTTCCCATTGGCCATTCATCACTTTATTGGACCATCAGGTATTTCAGACAGTCACAGTAACACAGGCTCAGAGTTGAACAAATGCAACATAAACAAAAGTAACACACTTTAAAATAATATTCTCCAAAAATCTTTATTTTTTTATTGTGTGGTAATTGTACCACTATCGTATAACCTGTAACATATAACATGTCAAAGTATTTAAAGATCAATAACATAATTACACACTATATGATGTACTTCTGTTAAATATAAACATGTACCCATATTATAATAATATACTCACATCTCTATGATGCCAATTCTCAAAAGATTGCTTTTTGGGAGTGTGTGTGTATGTGTTAGTGTTAATGAGTGAGTATGAGCATGGGAGTGCATGAGCTCACAGTAGGGAGAAGAGGGCATCAGATTCCCTGGAGCAGTGGGATGTGAGACTGCTGAGTAGGTTCTGGGAATTAAACCCTGGTCCTTTGTATAAATAACAAGAGCTCTTAACCACCTAGCCATCTCTTCAGTCTTAGAAATGCTGATATTTGAGGGGAAAAAAAATCAGTCTTTCAATCATTTACATTGAGTAATGCATTCTCACTTCAATACTTTTTGAATTACTAAATTTTATTTTTCACTAAGAACAGTAAACTGTAATAAAGGGGCTTTAATCTTAGTGAACAATTTGCAAGTGACATATACAGCCATATACAGTCCCTTTGGCTTTAATACAGGCTTGTGTTTGAAAATGTGAACTTTATTAACACCAGATAACAAAGTAAAGAAAAATACCAGTTTATATTGTACGGGTGTTTCTAGTACCTGGAGACTCACAAATTAAAGGTTACTGTGATCATCGGCATTGGTGACCTTTAGAAAGAACCGAAAAGACTCATCTTTTCATTTAGAGCTTCACTTTGCAAATCCATGAAGAATGGTGTAAGGTCAGATTCAGCATTTTCATCCCAGAAAGGAGACAAATATATTTCCAAGATTAACTATAGTACTCTCTAAGAATAACACAATGAGTTGAGGCCCTCTGAGTGTGTTGAACATGTCTGGGAATTTTGTCTTGAGGAAATGGTTGGCTTGGAGTGCTAACATCAGTGGGCATTGTAAGTCAAGCAATGATTCCACCATGACTCTTTCAACTTGTTGGCAAGGAGGCCACAGCTCTCTTTGGAATTGGGGTGTCATTTGAAGAAACATTTCAGTTAATTCTCTTGCTTTCCCTTTCACTCTCCTTTCTGAGGAAGTAACAACTAATCTATTAGTAGAAAGTGTTCTATCCTTGCAACATTCAGGACACTGCACACAGAAGGGATAGTTCAGAGACCATGTCCTTATCTGTGTTATTAACAAGAAAATTGAATAGCTTTACCTCACATTTATGGGAATGCATTTGTGGAAGTAACTGCTGGAGAGATGTTTCTATAAATATACAGTGAAAGGGCACAGTTGTTTTTTGTTTTGTTTCATTTATTTTTTACTCTTTGGGGGCCTGCTATCCAGCTCCTAAATAAACACAGAGATTTATTCTTACTTTTGAATGCCTTGCCTTAGCTTGGCTTGTTTCTAGGCAGCTTTTCTAACTTAAATTATCCCGTTTCTATAACATGAATTCTTAAAACGTCATTTAATAAAAAACCCAGAGCCATAATATTGGGGTAAATGCTGAAAAAGCAGAGAGACAAAGGAACAAGTCACCTCTTACCTCTAGAACCCCTCAACCTGAAAAGCCTCAGCTGATAGTCCTCTAGCTGAATGAGCTTCCTCAGCCAAAAAGGCTTCAGCCAAAAGAGCCTTTAGTTCCTGTCTGTTCGTGCCTTATACACCTTTCTCTGCCCAGCCAGTAAAGGTGTATGTGCTTCTACCACTGCCTGGCTCTGTTTCTCTCCTACACGAATCAATCTCATATAGTCCAGGGTGGCTTTGAACTCACAGAGATCCAGACAGATCTCTGCCTCCTGAGTGCAAGGATTAAAGGTGTGTGCCACCACTGCCTGGCCTCTATGTTTAATCTAGTGACTTGTTCTGTTCTCTGATCTTCAGGCAGATTTTATTAGGGTCTACAATATATCACCACACATTTCTCTTTACATTTTGCCTCTGGGCTTTTAATCTTTCTTTATTCTATATATCTTTCTTTCCTTCTTACTCTGTGGCTGGCTGTGTGGCAAAGTGGCTGGTCTCTGACTTCCTCCTCTCCTCCTTTTCTCTCTTCTTGTCCCTCTCTCGAGCACAGATTACTCCTCCTATTTATTCTCTGAAACATTGAGACTTTCATTCTCAGGCTATTGGCCTAGAATATCTGGCAGACTTTTCAGTGAAGCAGGAAATTTGAAGGACTGACCCATCTTGTAATGGAAAATTTCATCAGTTGCTTTCCTCTGTGTCTTCCAGAACATCTGTCAGACTCTTCTGTGAAGCAGGAATCTTGAAGGACTGTCCTGCCTTGTCTTGGCAAATTTCAACAGTTTTTTTTTCCTGTTTCCCAATTGACCAGTCTGTATGGAATACTGTCAGCAATCAAGGCAAGTGTAGTTTCTTGCACAAATGGCTAGCCTTGACAAGTTGAAAGCAAACTCCATATGGAATTTCTTCAATGCCCATCATCTTTTTATGAAGTAAATTGGTACTTCTAGTAGCAAATGTATCTCATTGTTGTGAAAAACTTGATTAGTAAACATCTTAAATGCCATATTCTGTAGGTCTTTGAAGTGTTTAAAAAACATCTATCTGTCTAAAATATACCTGTTTAACCTTGAAAACATACCTAATGTGACTACAAATTTGATTATTACAGATTAACTACTAACCTCATTTCTTAATTATGCATTGCATTTTTAAATGAGCTGCATGTGGAAGCCTAGCTGGGTGACTGGCTCCCACATTTTATGACAGGGTACTCGAGTGAGGGATAAGAGATATTAGATAGCAAGATAGAGGGGAGAGTAATAGAAACACAGGATAGCCTCAGGAGGGCCTGGATCACTATCCACAGCCCCCCTCTGTCTCTTCTAAAGGGATTTCTATAGGAATGCCAAGAGGTGGAACAAAAGACCTCCTCCTAGCACAGCCAAGTGCAAAACCTTTCCAATCACCTGGTAACCACACATGTGGTCAAGCAATCCTCTAATACAGCCTGGCTGGGTAAAGCAAGCTCAGATCTCACTAGGAAATCTTTGTGGGCCTCCACAACTCCCTCTTCTTGATATAATAAAGGGTTGCCCAGGTTCCTCAGATAGACTATGCCTTTCTTATGTTGTTCTTCTTGAATAATCTCTTATACATATATGCAGAAAGCTATGAAGAAGCTTTGTCTTTGGCTACCAGCAGTGGGAAACAGACTATGACCCAGGTCCCTACTAAGAGCTTGCAGACATCCATCATGATCTTCATAGCTGCTACAGCTCCCAGTAAAGGAGTAGAGGATAATAAAAATGGAATATCCTTTTGGGAATGGGTCTAAGGTGACTACAGCAGTCTTAGCTGCACCAACCCTTTTCAAAACTCTCTCCTAACAAATGTTCAGTAAAATTTTTCAGTAAAAAGATACTATTTTGATTCCCAGGAGAAAACAGTCATTTCAAAACATTTCAAAGTATTCACAACAAAAACTCATGCTAATTATAAAGACACTTTTAGCTGTTTAAGTAGCAGTAGAAGTTCTGTACAAACTAACTCGATTGTGGGAGGCCTACCCTTTTGTATGAGGCCTATCACTTTCTGAACAGAAACAGAAGAAGAGTGGAAACTTTTAGGAGGGAGACAGAAAAACTCCCCTAATTATGACACCTTCACTTAAGTTTCCCAAGGGCCACTGAAACCATAAAATTATATATATATATATATATATATATATATATATCATAAAAAGTGTTTAAATATTTCTGAAGGTTAAAAAGTAATAAAAACAATTCTAGTGTGAACATTATTATACACTTTTTACAAACTTATATTCAACATTTACACTTTTTCATTCAATATTTATACTTTTTACATTCAATTTTTATACTTTTTACATTCAATATTTATACTTTTTACAAACTCACATTCAAAATGAAACTCTATAGAACAATTTTTACAAGCTTTAGTGCACGTCTAGAAAAGATCTCTTTTTTTAATTTATTTTATTTTATTTTACAATATAATTCAACTTTACATATCAGCCATAGATTCCCCTGTTCTCCCCCCCCCCCCCCACCCCATTATATTCAAAATGAAACTCTATAGGACTAATATACAACCTTTAGCACACATCTAGAAAAGATCTCTTAACAGATCTAACTTACATTCAAAACCAAACTCTATTTTTTATATTATAAACTTCAGCAAACATCTAGAAAAAAATTTCTTAACAGAACCATTATATTTTTTTCAGTGAGACAGAAAATATTCAAATCATTTCTAAAGTTTGGAGTTTATATCATTCTAAGCTTTATTTTGTGACTGAGGTTAAAATTCCCTCTTCTTAATTTTTTAAGGCTGCTTTTTAAGATTACCATGAGAGTTTCAATGATGCCAATGTTTCTTTCTTGCATTTCAAGTACAACCTATCTCTTATTATTTTTATTTGTCCATACATTTTTCCATACCTAAAGCAATTTCCTAGTGTACAGACCACTTTCCCTTGCTTTCTTAAGGGTTTCAAAAGGACTTGAGAAGCATCATTAGCATCTTAATTGCCTCCTGACAGGCATCACCTGTTTCTTGTTTTTGGGAGCTAAGGCTAACAAGCACTGTGGAAAAAGTGGCATTTTTAATGCCTTAAGCATGCATTTGCTCAGTATTTCCCTTGAGCGTCTTGCTACTCTGTTATGGGGAATGAAAGCCTTTGTCTCAGTCTGTCTGTTTTTCCTCCAGCCCTTCCTATTTACTTTTACTAACTACACCTCACTTTTACTAACTACATTTCCCAAGCTGCCTTTCTCTACAGTGTCATGCTGTTACAAAGTACATTTCTCAAGCTTCCTTTCTAGCCTAGAGGTGACTAATGGCAGCCACGGCACTCCCAGTTCTTGTTTACAAAGTCAGTGTTCATACTGAAATCAAGATTTTGCTTTTCTTGCCACAGGAGATTTCTGTTCTCCCTGAGCTGGCATTGACAGGTATACTTCCCTCACATGACATTTTTCCTGTAGTGGGCTGTGCCTGTCCACACACACAGATTGGTGCTTGTTTCCTACCTTACTGGGTCAGTGAAAAGAAAATGAAAGTACTTGAAATAAAAGCTTTTTCGGAAAGAATTTCCCCATGGATAGATCTTCTGCTTGTTCCCACTTGTCCCCTCACCCAAGATGCAGAGTCCCTGATTCCTAAACTTGGGTTTCATGGCCAAGAGAAAACTAATTCTGATGGTATGATGTTTTCATACAGTGGTGATGCCAGCAGAGGGAAGAGTTTTATTTCACTCACCCTCACCTCTGGGAAAATTCTTTCCCTGCTATTCAGGACTTAAATCTAAGCTGTCCACAGACCAAAAGCTTCCACAGGAATCTTTTTTTCTGCCCATTTTCTTTTACAGTATTTTTTTCATGACTCTGATTCTTCCCAGTTTGTGTTTCTAGTCCCATAGCTGGAAAATCAAGGACATAGCTCCTCTGTCTTGTTGCTTATCTTATTCTACCTTATCCTAAGTTTTTTTTTTTACCCAATATTCCTAATTCTACTCTTATTCTAAATTTCTTCATATACTATATTCCTATATTCTGTCTTACATTTTTCCTTAATAGATAGAAATTAAGAGAGAGAGAAAAAAAGAAGAAACCCAGATAGAGAGAGATACTCGCTGCAGCCTTACTTTTTTTTTTTTTTTGAGACAGGGTTTCTCTGTGTAGCTCTGCGCCTTTCCTGGAACTCACTTGGTAGCCCAGGCTGGCCTCGAACTCACAGAGGTCCACCTGGCTCTGCCTCCCGAGTGCTGGGATTAAAGGCGTGCGCCACCACCGCCCGGCTTGCAGCCTTACTTTTAACTCTGGCATTTAGCCAACTTATTTTCACTCCTTAAAGTAAAATACTATTGACTTTATTTTTAATTCATTATCAGGCATGCTCCCTAACACTCCTTTCACCAAGTCCCTGCCCCTGTTCCTGGCACCATTTTTGGGAGCCCAGCTGGGAGACCAGCTCAGCTCCCACATTTTACCCCACTCTTGAGGAGTGAGGGATAAGAGATATTAGACAGAAGGATGGAGGGGAGAGAAACGGAAACACAGGATAGCCTTGGGAGGGCCTAGGTCATTATCCATAGCCCCCCCTCTGTCTCTTCTGAAGGGCTTTTTATAGGGATGCCAAGGGGTGGAGCAAAAGAACTCTCCCTAGCACAGCCAAGTTTAGACCCTTTCCAATCACCTGGTAATCACACATGTGGTCAAGCAATCCTCTAATGCAGCCCTGCTGGGTAAAGCAAGCTTAGATCTCATCAACAATCTTTGTGGGTCTCCACAGCTCCTAAGTACAATACCTCACACAAGAGTGGAAACATTTATACAGTATAACAAAAATAACTTTAAATTTGTATCAATACACCAAAATCCATGCCAGTGCAAAATATTTGAAATTAATAGTTGTCTTTTTATCCTATATTCCTATATTCCCTTAAATGATAACAAACATCCATAACCTATCAAATAACCAAAAACTACCTTGACCCCACCTCTTGGGTATGTGGGCATAGTGTTCTCTAGACTGCTTCTTATTGTCTGTGGGTGAAGGCATCTTTAGGGGTTCCTGAGGAAATTGATATAACGGCCAAGTTGTGTGAAGATCAGTTGTAACCGTTGTTGATATAGATCACCTGTCAAGAGTCAGGTCTCCTGTGATCAAACCTGATCTGTACTAACCCTAAAGGAATCCACAGCCTCTCATTTCCTATGGAAACAAAAGCATAACCTCTTCCCCAAATTGTTTTTGACTTCCATTTGACAAATACATTTTTTGACTTCCATTTTAAAATCAAGGCATTCTTAAAGTATGTAGACTGGTTTATTTCAGCAGTTCCTCTTTCAATCCTGTGCCTCTCAGCAGCTGTCATTTACTTATCAGAAACAAAAATTTCAAAGCCAGCATAATATACAGGATCCAGACTCCCTGTGTATTTTCCATCTTAATGTGATTTATTCATCATCATCATCATCATCATCATCATCATTATTATTATTACTTTACTTCTTTCTCCAAAAACTATTATTTTTTCTATAGCTGTCTATATTTTTTCTCAATCCTATGCACATTTTTAAACACACTGGAACCTGTTTAGAGGATCCTTCTATCTGAGTCTGTCTTTACTGCATATCTCTATCCTTTCCTGACCACATGAGCCTTTAAATAGCTAAGTGGTTCAATTAGGACCTCTGCTGTGACTTTAGCAGCTGGCTCTGCTTTCCATGGGTCTGCAAAAGCCATGCCTGAAGCTCATAGGCCTGGTCAGAGGTAAATGACCAAGAACTGCATTCAGCCCCCAGCTCTGTGGCAGGGCCTTCTTCTTTTTTCTTTCTTTCTCTCTTTTCTTTCTTTCTTTCTTTTTTTCTTTCTTTCTTTCTTTCTTTCTTTCTTTCTTTCTTTCTTTCTTTCTTTCTTTCTTTCTTTCTTTCTTTCAGCTGTTTAAGTACTCTGCTGTGCAGAGTATCTTAAAGGAGCAGAGTCCCTTCTTTTTCTCTCTTTTTTGCTTCAGCTTTCTCAGACCCTACATGAAAATACAGGGCCCACCTATAGTTTTTTGTTTGTTTGTTTGTTTGTTTTTCACTCATGGGGCCTGTCATCCAGCTCCCAAGTGAATACACAGAGACTTATTCTTACTTACGAATGCCCAGCATTAGCTTAGCTTGTTTCTAGCCAGATTTTTAACTTAAATTATCCGATTTCTCTTTAACTACACTTTGCCTCTGGGATTTTTACTCTTCTTTATTCTATATATCTTCCTTTCTTACTCTGTGGCTGGCTATGTGGCTGGATGGCTGGGTGGCTGGGTGGCTGTGTGGCTCAGTGGTGGGTGTGGCTGGGTGGCTAGCCTCTGGTGTCCTTCTCTCTTCTTTTTCACTCCTTGACCCTCTCCCAAGCCTAGCTTTCTCCTCTTATTTGTTCTCTCTGCCTGTTAGCCCTACCTATTTCTCTCTTTCCTACCTAGCTATTAGCTGTTCAGCTCTTTATTAGACCAATTAGATGTTTTAGACAAGTAAAGTAACACAGCTTTATGGAATTAAACAAATGCAACATAAAAGAATGCAATACATCTTTGCATTGTTAAACAAATACTCCACTGCATGAATTAATGTAACACATCTTATACTAACTAATATTCCACAACAAATGGGGGCATTCTTAGTGATTTTACCTTATCCATTCATGCTAATTTTTAACCTTCCCAGGTCTTGAACATTACCTTAGATCACATCATACTCTAATTAATTCATTTGTCTTATATTGAATTTTTTCATCACCCATCCTTGTTGGTGCCAGAGGGCATGTGGAATATGAAGTTCTCTGTTGCCTCCATTGGTCCCCTCTCTGCAAGTGTGCATCCCTACCGTTGCTTTGAAGTTGAATTTTCTTCTCAGTGCTTCTTCTTCATCTCTCTATCCCTGTTCTTTTAGGTTCGGACAGCTCCCTTTGCCACTTTGGATTCAGAGTGGTTCACAGTAGATGCTGTCTCAGATATTTCTTTTCCTTTAAAATGTTCTCCAGCTGTACCTTTAGCACCGTCCCTTTTGACATTTAGTTTTTCAAACTTGCTGTGTTTGGAATGTGACATCTGACAAAAAAAAAAAAATCACTGCCTTTATAAAATTTTCCTTGAAGACAGAGAAGATGATTTTATTTTTAAATCTCACATCAGTCAACCTGAAAATTTCTTTTCCCAGTCTTCATGGAAGATCTGGATTTTGTATGATGATAGAGACCACCTATAGATAGATTTCATTTAAGAACATTCCCAGTGAGACCTTCTTGTCTGGAAGCTGTCATTAAATAAAAAATAGCAATGCTTTATGGTTTAAAGCTCTTTCTAAACTTTTTCTTCTTCTAGTAAGTCCTGCTTATCAAATTCAGAACCAAAAAACAAATTACAAACCCAAACAAGCAAAATACAGCCAGGCTACACACGCTAAAAAATGTACTATCTTTTAATAAAGCACAACATCACCTTTCCTATTTGTAATTAAGGAGAACATGCTCACTAATGGGAAACCAGACTTGATTTTTTTCATTAGATTCCTGTGGTGATGTTGTGTTCCGCAATATATTGTGCACCCCAATAAACTTATCTGGGGATCAGAGAACAGAACAGCCACTAGATATAGAGGTCAGAAAATGGTGGGACACGCCTTTAATCCTAGCATTCCAGAGGCAGAGATCCATCTGTATCTCTGTGAGTTCAAAGCCACACTGGAAACAGCCAGGCATGATGACACACGCCTTTAATCCCAGGAAATGATGGCAGGAAACAGAAAGGTATATAAGGCATGAGGACCAGGAACTAGAGTCTGTTAAGATTTCAGGCTTTTGAGCAGCAGTTCAGCTTAGATCTATTTGGATGAGGACACAGAGGCTTCCAGTCTGAGGAAACAAGATCAACTGAGGAATTGGTGAGGAGAGGTTATCTGTGGCTGGTTCTGTCTCTCTGATCTTTCAGAATTTACCCCAATACCTGGCTCTTGGGTTTGTTTTTATTAATAAGACCCTTTAAGATTTGTGTTACAGATTCCCTTTCTGATTCATTTTGTACCCTAATGCTCTGGGCCTGTGGGAAAGTGTGGCCAAGGCTAAGAGACTCTAGACTTCTAGGCAACATAAAAAATGGAAAAAAACAAGAGATGTGGCCAAGTACAGGTGGTCAAGCATTAATCTGAATTTTATCTGTACAAGTAGATTCCTCAATCAGTTTAA
>CABHPQ010000613.1:0-85324 GCA_902168405.1 Peromyscus aztecus | reverse complement strand
GTGAGGAATCAAGTTTCAAGAAAGTAAAATTTACTATAATTTTTCAAGGCCATGTCATAGATTTTTCCCATATCTGAAGATTTTCTTGTCAAAAATTCAATATTTTTACAGAGAGTTTCTATGTCATGATTCAATCTGACACTAGATCAGTATTTTATATTTTAAAATAGTTATTATAATGAAAACTGTGGTGTTTTTCTAAGATATTAACTATTATATTATGAAATATTTTTATCATGTTGCTATTTTGAACAAGAAGCTAATTGGTGTATATTCCCCAAGGGTCATCTCCTGGGGCTTAATCACCATTTGTTTTAGTAGATATAAACATTTGAAATTAACCATATTTGCACAAATAAACTTGTATTTTCTGGCTCCACAGGTAAGAAATTTTTAAGTCACTTGCAGAACATTTTGAGAATTACAGGATCAGAAATCCTTGTACCATAATTTTGGTTATTTTACATAGTGTGAAACCCTTTAATTACTGATTACTTAATGGATTAATAAAATGTGTTCTTCCATATCTCATTTATATCAAATTTTATCTAAGGGGTGAAAAGCAAGACCTTTTAGAACATATACAAGACAAGTATTGATTATGCACTTGGGCATAAATAAGAATGCATCAAATTTAATAATATGTGTTTTTATTCCCTCAAAGAAGACAAACCATTTCAAGAATGAACAACAATAACAGTAATGGATGGAAAGGTGACATGCAATCTATCTGCTAATGTTTCTCTGCTCTCAATAATCTTTAGAAATACAATTGTAACAACAATAATGTTTTCTTTAAATCCTCTGTGAATGATGGGAAATTTTATGTAATTTGTAGAATGAAGCAATCATGAGTTTTATATTCCCTGTTAAAATTGTATTTTACAGGTGTAGGCAATATTTTCTTAAATCTTTTATCTTTTGATATTATAATTATATCATTTCTTTCCCTTTGTCTTCCTACCCAAAATTCTCCCAAATAACCAACCTTGCTCTTTTTAATATTAATGGCCTCTTTTTTCATTGATTGCTGTTACATACACATGCACATACGTGTATATGGATATATTCCTATATAAATAAGAACAGCCCACTCAGTCAGTATGTATGTTTTCAAGACTGACTATTTGGTGATACTTTGGAATAGTTTTAAGTATTGGTCTTGTATTTGCTTGCCAGGGTAGGTAACGTGCAACTCACTGTACTACACATGATGACTTCAAATTTGCAATAATTCTCCTACTTCAACCTTCACATCACTAGGATGAGAAGCAAGGGACACCATAGCTCACATTCAATATTATTAAATTCTTCAAGAATTGGTTGGTTTTATTTTTATAAATCTCAGTCCCTTCCCTGTGTATTCATAAACTTAGCTCTGTCTGAGGACAGGAGTGGCTCAATGTCCCTATAGCACAATATTTACAATTTTATTAACTCAAAACAAATGGAATTCACTACAATGTAACAAACTAAATTTTGGTCATCTGTGCACAGAAGTGGTGATGTTGGGCATAGCAACAGATCACATATCTTTGAAAGTATATTTTTCAATAAATAGCCTAAAAATTAAAAGATAATAAAATTAATAATTAAAATATAATATTCAAAATATTTTTATTTAATCTTCATAAAATAATAATGGAATACATATTAATAATCAAAATAATTTATGTGTCATTGAAGAATTCAATATTTGACTTTAGTTTTTGGTCACATATTTTTTGATTATAACATCTTAATACTTATATTTTTTCACCTAATATTAGATAATTTCTAAGTTAACATGTATCACTATAAAAGTTCATTTCATATTAATATTGATTCATCACTCCATCTGGTATGTTACAGGTCCTTCTTTGAAAATTTAGTCACATGGGGGAATCTATGACTGATATGTAAAGTTGAATTATGTTGTAAAATAAAATAAAATAAATTACAAAAAAAAGAAAATTTAGTCACTCTACTTGGCGATTCAACATCACACAGCATACTTATTCAAAGACACTGATAATTTAAAGAGAAGCAAATTTTGAGAAAAAACCTAGCATCTAACAACACACATGGCTTGTGTTCATGAAGTCTAAAAAGAAGACATATTTTCAGTTCCCATGTCCTATATTCACATCTCAAGGTAGATGTTTCCTTGAATTGCTGGTAAGTTTAGTATTTAGCTTGATAATTTCTTGTGACTTCTGGTCTCACTGAAAACAAGATTACACAGTATTTATCTATGTTTTCTTTTCAAAATATGCTTATACCTTATCTATACAAGCATATTTTGGTCAAAATTCTGATTAATGTATTAATTCACAAAAAATATACACATATGTAAATGAATGAAAATAAACAAACACATTTATATGTAGATATAATTCCAGTAAAGACATCATGTTTTTGGCCAGGCAGTGGCACATTCCTTTAATCCCAGCACTCAGGAGGCAGAGCCAGGTGGATCTCTGTGAGTTTGAGGCCAGCCTGGGCTACAGAGTGAGTTCCAGGAAAGGCACAAAGCTACACAGAAAAACCCTGTCTCGAAAAACAAAACAAAACAAAACAACAACAAAAAAAAGACATCATGTTTTCATCACTCTCATTAAGATATAATTTTGTCATCTATGAATCCTTCATTTTAAAGTTTATGTGTTTACTAGATTATAATTGTTCCAGCCTCTGTAATTCTCATTAACTATCTTTTCTTAGAAAAACACCATTGACATATTTCATTGATTTCCAAATAAATTTTCATGCAATTCTCTTCTGCTGGGCTTCTTTGTTCTCTCAATAATCTCCCTTGATTTTTCTTCACTTGAATTCTTTTCTAGGTGCATTCTCTCTCTCTCTCTCTCTCTCTCTCTCTCTCTCTCCCTCTCCCTCTCCCTCTCCCTCTCCCTCTCCCTCTCCCTCTCCCTCTCCCTCCCTCTCCCTCTCCCTCTCCCTCTCCCTCTCCCTCTCCCTCTCCCTCTCTCTCTCTCACACACACACACACACACACAAAATTTAAATACACATTCTGAATATGAGAACAAATGTGGGTGTTCATCTTTCAAAATGTAGTCCATTTTAATTAACATAATAATCTCCAGCTCCATTCATTTCTCACATATGATTTTGCTTTTAGTTATGGAAGGGTACATTTTTATTTTATATATTCACCATATTTCCTTTATCTGTTCATATGCTGATGGACATCTAGGCTAGCTCATTTCCTAGCTTTTATGAATAGTGAATCAAGAAAAAAAAAGAGTTCATTTATCTCTATGGTAGGATCTGGAGTCCTTTGAGATATATGAGGAAGGGTTGCACAGATTTGATCGTATGGCAGTCAACGTTCAGCTTTTTCAGAAACTTCACATAAATCTTCATACTGGTTGCATGTGTTTGTACACCCAGTAGAAGTTTTAAGTATTCTTCTTTCTTCAGTCCCTGCTGCCATTGGCTTTCTTTTTGATAGCCGTCTGATGGTGTTGAGAATCACAAATCAATTTCAATTTGAAATTTCTTTCCTGCCTAAGAGTGTTGAACAGTGTTTTAACTACTTTTTGGTCATTTATTTTTCTTTTTTTGAGAACTATGTATTCTGTTCTTTGGCTCACTTATTGTATGTAAGGATTAATTCATTGATATTATATTGTGGATGTTCTGCATAATTTCTAGATATTTTAATAATCTCTTGTATGACAATCAGCAAATATTAAGGTTTTCCAGAATATAGATGTTCTTCATTCTGATGATTATTTCCATTGCTGAACAGAGCTATTTAACCTCTTATAATTCTATTTGTCAGTTGCAGGGATTATATTCTATGCTATGAGAGTTCTTTCCAGAACGTTCTTCCCTGTATCTTGAAGTGTTTCCCATGTATTTTACTCTAGCATTTTCAGTAATTCATTTATTCTTTTATATGTTCATGTCCCATTTCCCCTTCTTCACCCATTGATGAAGATTATTTCTTATATTTGTTTTGATGTCCTTGTCAATAGGTACAATATTATAATAATATATAGATTTCTGTGTGTCTTTCTAATCCACTGCTTTACTTATGTTTGTTGTAGTTGTATACACTGTCATTGGTCCTGTGGTTTTGTAAGGTTTGAGATCATATATTGTGATAATTTCATAATTGCTTTCTGGGAGAACAGCTTTGTATTGTTCAGAGAGAGAGACTTTGTTCTCCATCTGAATTCAGGATTGTTTTATTATAGTCTATGAAGAATGTCATTGAAATTTTGCTGATGATGGCATTGTGCCAATAGAACACTTTAATTAATATGTCATTCTCCACAATATTATACAAAATTATCTTCTATTTCATGGCGTATAAATGGCATAGATGATTATATCACCATGTAACCATTTTCTCCTAAACTACAGAGTATACAAAACATAGTCTATGTTCATTGATTCACACTACTATCTGTTATTTTCATAGTACTATGAATAATAAACTGAGTATCTTCAGTGCTGCTTCATGAGATTCCAACATGATGAACATCACAGAAGCTACTACATTTGTTCTCAAGGGACTCACCAACAACGCTGAACTTCAGATCATTCTCTTTTTCCTCTTTCTAGCAATTTATCTTTTTACTCTAATGGGGAATGTAGGACTAATTGTTTTAGTCATTGGAGATCCTCATCTCCACAACCCCATGTACTGCTTCCTCAGTGTGTTGTCTTCTGTGGATGCCTGCTATTCCTCAGATATCACACCTAATATGTTAATAGGATTTATGTCAAAAAACAAAATCATTTCACTTCATGCCTGTGCAACACAGATGTTCCTTGCTGTTACATTTGGAACCACAGAATGCTTTCTTTTAGCAGCAATGGCATATGATCGATATGTAGCCATTCACAACCCACTTACGTATGCAGTGAGCATGTCTCCTAGAGTCTATAGTGTCACTCATCATTGCTTCCTATGCTGGTGGAATTATGCATGCTGTTATCCACACAGTAGCCACTTTCAGCCTGTCTTTCTGTCGTTCTAATGAAGTCAGACATATATTTTGTGATATACCTCCTCTGCTTGCTATTTCCTGCTCTGAAACTTATGTAAATGAGCTGCTGCTCTTCTTCTTTGTGAGTTTCATAGAACTAGTGACCATCATGATTGTTCTGGTCTCCTATGCTTTTATCTTATTGTCAGTTCTTAAGATGAATTCAGCTGAAGGGCGGAGGAAAGTGTTATCTACATGTGGAGCTCACCTTACTGCTGTGTCCATTTTTTATGGCACAATCCTCTTCATGTATGTGAGGCCTAGTTCAAACTATGCCTTGGAGCATGATATGATAGTGTCAACATTTTACACCATTGGGATTCCTATGCTCAACCCCATCATCTACAGTCTGAGGAACAAAGATGTAAAAGAGGCAATGAGAAGAGTTTTGAGAAAAAAATTTCATATTAAACATTAAATTTTAAAAAATCAAACTAGTTTTTCAGTGTCTCTTTATGACAAGTTCTTAATAAGTGATTTTGTTATATTTTCTTACATGTTTTCCATTGTATTTTTCACAAGTCAGTCTTTAATAATACATTCAAACATAAAATCATTGTTGCTTGTCACTGCTTATACCATGTTAGTTGACCTACAAGATTCCAGGTAATTCTCCCATCTCCATCGACCATCTTAGCCTAGAAGCACTGTGATTCAAGAGGCTTGTTGTCACCCTTGGCTTTATGTGTGTTCTAGGGATTCAAACTCACACCCCTACCCTCACATAGCAAACACTTCACAAAATGAACCATCTATCATCAATTTAGTGTATAGTTTTTGAAGAACGTAAAATTCCATTTATTTTTGGTTCAATAATCATTATTTTTAATTATTCATTGTTACCACATATACATTTTTAAATTAAAATAATGATTACATTCAACTCTCTACATGATATTTACATATCAAAGATATGGCATCTGCTTTTTTTTTTTTTTTGGTTTTTCGAGACAGAGTTTCTCTGTGTAGCTTGTTTGTTTCTTAAAATCTGTATCTGTTCACACAGATATTCCAGACACAATCACATATAAATCTGCTAAAATGATTGTAGTCGTTTGATAGGACTATTGTAATAACACACCGTTCAGCACCTGGCTTATGCAAAAACAAAGAAGAAAAAAACACAAAAACAAAAACAAATCAGCCAACCAAGGAAAGAAACAAACCGATGTTTGTTTTTTCTATGTGTGGATGTTAGATATCTAAAACCTAATAGTTAACACAATTAAATTGCTCTTAGGCATTTCTCTGTAGATTGTTGCAGTTTTTTCTGTAGATTGTTTTCTCATTGTCGTCCTTGTTGTTTTCCTCTCTATGTGTTTTCCTGATCTGTCCTTATAGGGATAATATGTATATTGGACTAACACCCATCAAAATTCTTCATTATAACTAACTACATTATAAAAGACTATTTATCTAAATTCACAGATTTTTCAGAAGCACTAGGTGTTTAGTTTTAACATTGAATCCTATGTATATGTGTGTAAATATATGATACATAATCATGTGATCACTGTTTTAAAAACAAATTCGCTAGCTGGACAGTGGTGACTCACGCCTTTAATCCCAGCACTCGGTAGGCAGAGCCAAGTAGATCTCTGTGAGTTTGAGGCCAGCCTGGTCTACAGAGTAAAATTCAGGCCAGGCACCAAAGCTACACAGAGAAATCATGTCTCGGAAAAAAAAATTAACTTGCCTGTACGCTGGAAAAATATTCTAGGTTCTCAGGATTATAATTATATACAAAGTCATGGTTGTATCTGACTAGCTTGATCACCCTCATGAAGTCTCAGTTTCTTACTCCATTTCATTCCCTACGCTTCTATCCCTCCCAGCACACAGGAGAATAAACCTAGGGCTTTATGCATGGTAATTGAGGACTTTACCACAAAATTGTACTCAAAGCCACCAGTTAAATATTTTCTATATTATATTCAGGATGATGAACCTGATGTTGTTTCTCATGCTTGTTTACAACTGTTTAGAAGATAGCCCTTTTATTCCACTAAGCCAATCTTCTGGGTAGTTTGCTACAGATCTTGTGATACTGTGGGTATCCTGGAGGAATAAATCGAGAGGTGATGATATGCAGTTAATGTAAAGATTTTCCAATGCAGGGCATCTTGACCTTTGAGAGCCAAGGAATACCACAAAGTCATACCAATCAACAAAACCCACACTAGAGTTTTACTGGGGAGAAACACAGGGCATGGCTGCCTGTGTATGGGAAGAGAGACAGTAGATTGCTAAATGAAGGAGATGGCTTCTCTGGAGTTTTTCAAGCATGTGCAGTGAGCTAGTGAAAAAGTACAGCAAGGTCTGTTGTTTTGGCCAGTAATGCTGAGTCATTAGGATGGGATTTCCAAGCCTAAGGAGCTCTTGGTCAAGGACAGGGTCTTTTTCCCTTCTCCCTGGTCCCTACATTCTCTCATTTTCATCACTATTAATAACTAATAAGACTGGAAGTGGAGGGTAAAATTATCATTAAACCATTTCCTGTTTTATGGGAACACTGAAGTCCATGAGGCAAGCTTGATCTTCACCAGCAGGGCATAATCAGGGTTGTACGCTTCTGGCCCCATAGTTAGGGGCTAATAATCCTGTAATAGCAACTGATTAAATATCTGCTTAGACATCTTTTGGATTTTTTTGTTGAAGAAACGTAGAGAAGAAGTTTACAAGACAGGGTACAATGAGTAGGATTAGGCAAAGGAGGAAAGGAATTAAGAAAGCCAGTATCCCTTTCTATATTGAACCAAGGACAGTTAACCAGCTGGAGGCATTGAGCTCTTCCTTATGGTTTTGGAAATCTGTCTGGAGTTGTTGGATCTTATCTTTTACTATACCCTATTCGTTGTCATAGAAGCAACATTATCCTAGATCAAAAACACTTAAATGAGTCACTCACAGTCCCCACTACCAAGCATTACATTCTACCCTTCCTAGGGATGGCTGGGTTCCTATGCTCTTACATCTCCTCTTACGCCCTGTGGTAGTTTGAAAGAAAATGACCCCCAAAGAGAGTAACACTGTTAGGAGCTGTGGCGTTGTTGGAGGTAGTCTGGGCCTTTTGGGAGGGGGTGTGTCACTGTGGGAGTAGGCTTTGAAGTCTCCTTTGCTCAAGCTATGCTCAGTGTAGACACAGACTCCTGCTGTCTGTGGATCAAGATGTAGGATTCTCAGCTCCTTCTCCAGCACTATGACTTTCTGCACAATGCTGCGTTCTACCATGATGACAATGGACGAGCCTCTGAAACTCTAAGCCCCCTAATTAAATGTTTTCCTTTACAAGACTTGCTGTGGTGATAGTGTCTCTCCAGAGCAATAGAAACCCTAACTAGGATACTGCCTGTTTGTTCCCACATTATGAGAGGGTCATTGGTCCTTCATGTGAGCCCCTCATTGCACCCATTGCCAAACCTCTTCATAAGCTTCAATGGACCCTCCTAATCAAAACACTAATCAACATGACAAACTAATAGCTCCTGCATGTGCCTTTCCACTAGCAAATGGACTCAACCGCTCCAAATCAAGCTTCATATCTGACTCAAGCTGCTGATTTGTCTTTCCTAAGGCATGTGTGGATCATTTCTTTCTGTTGGCTTCAGCCACCAACCATTTTCTATACCAAATTCCTGAGTCCATCTTTTCAGTTGCTTCTTCCCTCCACCTACTCTAACTATTCACCTATCCTTGCCTACTTGGTAAGTATCCTCTCTCTGGCTCCTGGACTCAGCTATGCTTTTAGAGCATCCTCCATGTGGCATCTCCCAGCTATGTACTCTGAGATCCCACCATATTGGCAACTTTCTATTTACTAAGAACTTAATCCTCTCCTTGAATTGAAACCTCCCTGTTCCTTGACTTTTCCCCTGAGGAGTTGTCTCCTAAGTCCTGAAGCTTCCGTAAGCCCTCTGAACCTCTGTGACCTTGCCATCCTGCTAATGTCTCTTCACAGTAAGCCAAATGGTGGAGCAAAGGGACAGCCACATGGCTAGAGCTAATAGAGGCCCTCCATTTAGATACTCAGTAACAGAACAACTCTGAAGATTTGAGGACTATCAAGTCATCAGTGTGATACAGGAGCCTGGGGCTGGGAAAGCCATAGTGTGCTATTTCAGTACATAAGGGCAGACATATATGTTCTTCTCTGCTAATCATGAAGTTAGGATTGCCAGGAAGCAGGATGGCATAATAGCCAGCCTTAGTAGTACCTAGTGGACACTGCCAAAAATTATTTTCAAACATAACTTTATTGTTGCTTGAGAACTGGGTATTAGACTGACTTGGTACTTCTTACACAGTTCCTCATTCTTATTTTTCCTCATGTCATAAGCCTTCCTTACCATTTTATTTTGAATGCATACAGTATGTTTTATTTCATTGGGATACTGGTGGAGAAAACATCATTTTATGGAAAATGTCTCATTTCAATAGGATTTAAATATACTTTTGAGATGACATTGAAAAACATAAACATTATTTGAGCCTGTTTGGATGAATTACATTTCCTTTTCATGTGAGAATTGTATGGGTTTTAGGAAAGGTTGGAAAATTTTACTTTGAGCATATTTACTTTGAGTAAATGACTACCAGTGGTTTACCATGAGCTCTAATTGTGAGGTTGTTTTTAAGAGAGGTTGTTAATTGTATAAGAGTCTTAGATGGGAATTTCTGACATGTTGGTAATTTACTGTCAGGATTGTCTGCCTGTGAGGAATTTGTGACTTATTGTTTTATGTTTTATGTCAGAACAAACTGACATTAAACAAAATACTCTCTGTAATTGTGGAGATTGTTGGGCCCACCTATGGTACACAACTCCCTCTCTCCCAGAATCTTTCAGTAACCAATAATTCTATATTGAATACTAGACTAATGAGTCATTGCTCCATTAAGTCCAATCAGAAAGCACTTGGTTATGTCTTTAAAAGTCATACAACCTTTCCTAGAAGCTTGACATTGTAGTTTGAAGAGTTAACAACTGTTTAAGAATGTTGATGCCTATTTACCTCATTAGCATGCTCAGAATTTTCTAGCGGTCATTAAGCTAGCAAGCAGGGAGGAGTTATTCAGAACAGTTATAGCTTGATTTTTCCATATTATATATTGTGAGGCCTAGGTTGTCTTCAGTAACATGGTCATATCATCTAATTCTGTTGGGCAGTTAAGACTAATAACAAGAACCTATATTGTTTTTGGAGCCTCTGGGGACTCTATAACCAATGACTTTTATTGATATATCCCACACCTGACACTAATAACTCAGAGCTTCTAGAAACATCATTATCCAGTCATTCGGGATCTCTTCCTTTTAATTCACTTTTTTAAAAACATATTTTAGGGGCGGTGGTGGCACATGCCATTAATCCCAGCACTCGGGAGGCAGAGCCAGGAGGATCTTTGTGAGTTCGAGGCCAGGCTGGTCTACAGAGCGAGATCCAGGAAAGGCGCAAAGCTACACAAAGAAACCCTGTCTCGAAAAAAGAAAAACAAAAAAACACATTTTAGGTGATTTTGTGTAGAAAGTGTTTCTAGGTATTGGAGCTATCACTAAGTAACGGGATGGGATAAAAGGGTTCTGGGTTGAGAGCATCAACAGGAGGGAGGAAAGGTTGTTGTACCACCCAGATCTGTGTAGACTAACTGAAATGGGGGTAGTGAAGAGAGTCCGCATCAGATAGTCTACTAGAATGCTGTGGACAGGACTGCAGAAAGGGCAGTGAAGGGTGGGAGTGAGAGAGAATGTAGCCTCCCCTGCCAGCTTGGCCACCAGGTTCCCACAGTATCTGCAGGAGTTGGCAGGAGAGACAAAGCAATGGGATTGGAGAGAAAGGCTGTAGGAGAAGACCATCCTGTGAAGTTTTATGAGGGTCACCAGTTTGGTTTGTGCCATGTAGTCCCAGTAACCAAGATGGCGGTGAAGTTACATGACAATTGCCCTTTTAATGAAATTATTAGTAAAGTTGGAAGCCACACCACGTGCTTACTTCCATCTTGCTGAGATTGCCCAGGCAAAATGGGAGGAACCACAAGATTGTTTTCTCCTCCGGGTGAAATCCCCCACATAGTAAAGTAATCCCCTTTTTCTCAAAAACAACATCTTAATTAGGCAGGTTAGTATGGGTATAGAGGGAGATGGTATCTATGCCCTAGGTAGATAGTCCAAAAAGAACAAAATAAAGAAATAGCATAAAGGATTTCATTGTCTCAGCTCAAATGGTCTGAGTCCATATTTGCATGATACAGTGACTAGATTCACAAGACTAGGTAGATGACTCTCAGACTGTAGAGGAGATAAAGATACCTTGGGAAATCACTTTCTATGAAATGTTAACAGCCCATTTCCAGAATGGGGGAAAGGGTGGGATTACTTTTTCATCCTTTTTCCAGTTGCAACATGGAGGGGCTGGACTGAACCTGGACACTGTTTTGAGGATTTTCCTTCTGGAGGTGGAGGTCAAATCTTATCAAAAGCCAATGTTGCTGTTACCTTAAACAGCACAGGAAAATTTGCTACCTTTACTTAATATGCTATTCTTTGGATAGTTAAGGGGCTTATCAGCCAGATTAGCATTTGAGGTAAAATTTGGGGATGTAGGTTTAGAAGTTTGAGCAGGTAAAAACCGGAAGTGCAGAAATGAAGGAACAAAGGGAAGGACTGGAATGAAGATAGAGCAGACACTTGACAGTGGAGAACTTCAGGTTTTTTTTTTTAACCATTTCATCTATTGACATATCTAACTTGGTAAAAATTTTGGAAGTAGAAAGCACTGAATTTAGGCTAGGTGTGGTTGTTGCTTAATTGATATTGGGACCAGATCTGAAGGGAAAGATACCTAAGAGTATCAGCTCTGATGTTGGAAAGACATACATTTTTGAGGTTTAATTTTACGCACACCAAACATGTCCCTGTGAACAAACAATTTTGAATCACCTCATAAGACAAGTGGAATGCTTCAATTGTTCCCCAAATCCTTATCCAGGGTCAAAAAGTAACCTGAGGAGCTAGTTGAGGGTGTGACCTGTATGTGAAAATCAGGTAGCTAAAGCTGAGAGCAAAGTTGAGGAATTCCTGGAATTCAGCAGAAGATCTAGACCTGGTATTCTTTCAGACACTGGCCAGGCCTTACCTTCTCAGAAAGAGTGTGGTAGATGCAGTCCAGCAGACAACAACAAAGAGTGTCTGCTGATGTGGTCAGAAGCTAGTGAGAAAGAGGGAGGTAAATGAGGAAATGACCCAAACTTAATTTACATAATTCACCCCAAACCCATAGGTTTAAAGTCATGACTGCTGGTGGTTAAGCAGTACTAATCTCACAAGCTGTCATAATCATGATGGGATGGGTCTTAGAAAATAGGAGATGGGTAAGGGAGAGAAGGAAAGTCGCCAAGAGGGGAGGGCTAGAATGCAGGACCCACAAAATGTTAAATTGGGATTAATTGAGGTGATTCAGAAGTAGTAGAAACCTGACAGACATTGGCAAAAACAGAATTTTCCTTTAATCAGAACAACTGAAGGACCACAATCTCTCTGGGGAAGTAAAGACTGTGTAAACATGTCTTATAGATCTTGCAGGTTTATAGGGCTTTCAGGAGGTGGGATGGTCTAGTCCAGTCCCTTGGAGGCTCCACAACTGTTGGTCTAAAGTTCATGAGTTCCCACTAGTTTGGTTTGGTTGTCCATGTAGGTTTCCCCATCATGATCTTGATGCCCCTTGCTCATAGAATTCTTTTTCTTTCTCATTGATTGGACTCCTGGAGCTTGACCTGGTGCCTGGCTATGGATCTCTGCATCTGTTTCCATCAGTTACTAGATGAATGCTCTATGATGACAGGGTATTGGGCTCTCTGCATAAGCAAGACAGTTGTGTAGCTTGATCTGCTTAAGGGGCCCCCTGACAGTAGGATCAGGATCCATCCCTGGTGCATGAGCTGGTTTTTTGGAGCCCACCACCTACGGTGGAACACCTTGCAGAGCCTTGATGCAGGGGAGGGCCTTGGAACTGCCTCAACTGAATGTACCAGGCTCTGTTGATTCCCCATAGGAGGCCTTACCTTCTTATAGGAGGGGATGGGGGGTGGTTTGGTGGGGAAGGCTGGAGGGCAGGAGGAAGCAAGAGAGGGGGACTTGTGGTTGGTATGTAAAATGAATAAAAATTTTCTTAATTAAAAAAAGTGTTGGGAGGGAAGGTTTGGTTCATCTGCAGGTCGGTTTCTTGCAGTTCCCCCACAGTCTCAAAGTGGAAGATACCAGCAGAAGATTCCCAGATCCTAACAGCCCACAGGTGTCATCAGTGAAGCCAACTTCCTGTGCAGAGCCTCTCAGTCCAGAGAGGCTTTCAAGTCATTAACTCTTCAAGAATGAATATTAACATTCCTCATTATTTATTTTTTAATTTTATGTGCACATCATGTAAATACTTCTTGAGTTATCTTTCTTCCATTCATGTTACTTTACAGACATACTTCCATTTTACAAGTTTGAAATTTCATTACTAAACTTTTATAACAATTACTAATTGGATTGTTTAAATCTCACCAATATGATTTCATGAATCATTAATTTTTTGGCAAATTATGCTAATTGTTAGTGAAAAATTAAACTTAATTTATGTTTTCTGAATACTCTCTTCGTATTTAAAGCCACATGTTCTGCCTCGGATTAGTTGTTAATTAGGTAACAATTTTTCACAAATGCAAAATTCACAATTTTAATTATCCTCTAAATGTGTATAATATTCTCCCACATTTAAAACCTATTTAGATATGGGCTTTATCCTCCATCAGTATCATTAAATATATTATGACTTAGTTTTTTCTGGTATATCATTGTCTAGAATCTATATTTGTTAGCATTTCAGTATATTTTCAAATGTAATTATTTATTATTTTATGTTTTAGATGTTTTACCTGTATGTGCACTCCATGCCAGAAGAGGTCATAAGATCCATTTGAACTGGAGTTACAGATGGTTGACAGATGGCAACGTGGTTTCTGGGAATTGAACCTAAGTCCTCAGGAAGAGTATAGTTAGTGTTCTAACCACTGAGAATCTCTTCAAACCTGGTGTCCCTTTTTTATGTTTGTGATTATACATATTAACTTAAAATATGTTGATAGCATATACATTGGCTTTTTTGGCCCATCTTTGATCCTGACTCTCTTATACTGAATCATGTGATATCTCTATAGATGCTCTGATTCTATGAGTCCAGGTCATGTCCAAGCGACAACTTATAATGGCACTGTTCCTTATCCTTTGCCTCCTACATTCTTTCTGTCTATTTTCTGGGATGTCTCCTGAGTCTTGAAGAGGCTTATTACAGATGTCCAGTCTAGCACTGAGCATTCAACAGTCACTTACTCTTGGTACCTCTACCAGTTAGAAGTTTCTTCATTAACTGCTTCTCTGATAAAGGCTCAGAAGCCTACCTAGCCATATTTACTATCTGATTAACTGCTAAGTAACAATGGTTTATAAAGTTTAATCCTACAGAATGGAAAACTATGTCTCATTTCGGCAATACAAAGTATTAAGATTTTCCTGGAATTTTTGTTAAATCTGATGTAATTCATATTCATTTAGTTGGTATTAATTTTATACACAGATAAATATGTAGGTTTTCTACAAACCAATAACAGACATAGTTAGAAAGAAATCAAGAAAAAAAATCATGTTTTCTAATTGTAAAAATAGGAGATAAAACTAACACTAGATGTATGAGAGTACATGAAAAACAGTTATAATGAAAACTATAGCATACTTAAGAACAACATTGAAAACTTATGTGAAAATGGACTTTTCATGATCATGGATCAACAGAATTAGTATTTTAAAAGTATCTATATTAGTAAAAAAGGAATCATTTTCATCAAGCTTCCAATGACACTTAATAAGGCCAAGAAACAGTATCAAAAAATTATATAGAAGTAAAGAATCCTTCACATCAATCCTTCAAAGCAATGCCAGAGGAATATAAACATATCCCATTATGAATTATGATGCATAGTGTTATGGTAACTGCACCATGGTGTGGGAGTTTCTGGCATAAAACTGTGAACATACTGTGACCTATGGATGGGGCAGAGTGCAGAATGTTCTTCCACTAAGCTGTCCTTCCAGAAAGAATTTCACAAACTATGGTAAGTGTGTGTACTTGTAAGGAAAGACTTGATGGGAATGCCCTGTCATTTCCCTGTCATCTCAGTGGGAAACACAAAAGCCTAGGAGGGATATTCTTGGATCTTTTCACATTATGTGACTACAACATCGAATAGATTTTTCTATAATATGTAGAACACAGAAAGAGTGAAATATGATGTTTAAAGGGAACTATGATCAAGGAAAGATGACCACTAAGAGGGAGGAGGCAGGACAGGAGAGGGACTTAGGAGGCACTGACATGATCAAAGTACATTATACACCTGTGTGAAATCTCCTAATGTTTTCATTATTATGTACAATAAATATATGCTAATGTGATTAAATGAAAACAAGTAAAACTGAAAAGAACAATAAAAGACTAGAAAATTGTTCAGAGATGGAAAAAGGCAGAGAAGAAAAGAAAGGGAGACAGAGAAAGTGTGTGAATGCATGCAAGAGAGAGAGAGAGGCCAAAGAGAGAGAATAAAAATATAAAAAGCAAAGATTAAAGTGTCCCAAGTTAAGAAATGATGTGCACTATTACTTAAATGTAAATGTCTGAACAGTTTTGGGTTACTGCTGTGATACTGCACTGGTACAACAATGCATGACCGTTGTGAACATTTTTTCACATTATCAGTTCTGAAATGACTATAAGAAAAAGAGTGTTCCTGATGAAGTTGCTAATACATCACAGAAAAATTCCTCTTTCCACAGTAGATAAAAAACACTTATTTTATCACCTGTACTATACAAATATACGTCATGAAATTATTTAGTAAGTGAGTCAATTCAATATTCATACTACATGAAAATATGTACACATATATTTAATTTGGTGCATTGGAAAGAAGACAGAGCGATAATTCTTTACCTAGTTCAATTTGTTCCTAAACTTTAGTTCTGAAAGTGTGCCAAGTAATCTTGCTTGGAAATTGGCCCCTGTAGATGACCAAACATTGCATAATGTTGCTTGTTCTTACGTGAGGAACCTGGAATCATCAAGCAGAGAGGCAAGGCATCCACTGGCTTTTTTTACCACAATAATTCCTGGTCTTCATTTGGGCCATACCTTACTAAAAAAATTTTCACTTCACTGAGACCTGCATAAAATTTCTTGGGTGATTAAATATATCTTCACAATACAAATAATGAATTCAGAAAAAAATGTTGGAACAAACATTTAAAGGAAAATAAATGATTTAGTACAGATGTTTTCAAATCCTTATGTAGATTTTCTATGTAATTGTGAGAAAAATTGTCGGTTAGAAATTTTTAGGCATAAAATCCTATAAGAGGATTTTGTTTGTTTGCTTTTTCCTCACCAATATTGGCTCACAGTAAGTATTTTTAGAATGAGAAGTGATTAGATAAGTTAAAGGGATACAGGAGATCCATTTAAAATTCAATGGACAAGTATCATTTGCTAATTTTATAAGTAATTCAGATTTTTTTGTCAACAGGAATGTGGAGTTGATAGAATGAGATTCTAAAATAAAGATTCATATTTGAGATTGAAATTGTGGAAAACATTGACTTTGGACTGTCAGGTAGTAGAATTATTCTATCACCCTTAATAATTTATATCTTAGGAAAATCTATTGTACTCCTATTAAAAATTGAAATTTATTTGTAATCATAGTTAATTAACATTATTAAGAAATAATTCATAATATTAATCATGAATTAAGTTTGCTTTGTATCTTTGTTCACAATATGTGCAAAATTTCAAACACTCGATAAAAATTAGGCACACAGAGTCACGAGTAGACTCTTGGCTCAAAATCTTTTTATATACATAGACACAATTGTATTAAATTATCTTAATTTATTTGATATTTTTGTATTATTTAACTAATCTAAAATAAATGGGTAATAGTGGTTTATACAGTCTAATATTTTTGACTAAAGAAATTAATTCATAATAGTACCAATTTCACTAACATTGTGAAGTATGCTAATCAATATGAGATCATACTCAATTGAGGCTTTATCTGTCTCTATTTGGTAGATTAAATTTCTTACAGCCACAAACTGTAAAATAATATTGTTTAAGAGAAAATGCAATTAGAAAAAGACTTTTAAATGCATATACAGAAAAACGTTTTTCAAATCATTCACGCTAAACATTGTGTTTAATTTCTCCAGATTTTAGGACCACTAACTATGAATGCCTGGAATCACACAAATGAGCATAACTTCATGCTTATGGGACTGACAGATTCCAAGGAGATCCAGCTGGTCCTCTCTGTGTTGTTCCTCCTTATATACATGCTCACTGTCCTGGGGAACATAGGCATGATGCTGATCATTCGTCTAGACGCCCAGCTTCACACTCCAATGTATTTCTTTCTCACCCACCTGTCATTCCTTGACCTCAGTTACTCAACTGTCATCACACCTAAAACCTTAGAGAACCTGATGACTTCCATAAAGAACATTTCCTTCATGGGTTGCTTCATCCAATTGTACTTTTTTGTCCTCTTGGCAGCTGCTGAATGCTTTATCCTCTCCTCAATGGCCTATGACCGCTATGTAGCTATCTGCAATCCCCTACACTATCCAGTTATTATGTCAACAAGGCGCTCCCATGCTCTCATCACTGTCTCTTACATGATTGGAGCTATGGATTCCTCTGTAACCGTCTTTTGCTTAAGCACATTGAATTTCTGCAACTCCAAGGTAATTCACCATTTCTTTTGTGACACATTCCCAATTTTAGCCTTGTCCTGCGGTGATACCTCTGATGCTGAGGTCACTATATTCATTTTAGCTGGTTCTACTCTACTCCTGTCTCTCATCACAATTTCCTCATCCTATGTGTCCATTCTCTCTACAATTTTGAAGATAAATTCTTCTTCAGGTAAGCACAAAGCCTTTTCCACTTGTGCCTCTTACCTCCTTGGAGTCACTATCTTTTATGGGACTATGATCTTTACTTATTTGAAGCCAAGTAAATCCTACTCATTGGGAAAGGATCAAGTGGCTTCTGTTTTTTATACTATTGTGATCCCCATGCTGAACCCACTCATTTATAGTCTCAGAAACAAAGAAGTGAAAAGTGCTGTCATTAGAGTCGTGAAAAAGAGAGAGGGCACCCAGAGATTAAAATAAAAGTGTTGCTCGATATTTAAAAACTTTTCTTTTCCCACTGAGTACTTCTTTACCTTTTCTCTGTGCATGAACCTGACAGCCTCCTTTCATCTTCCTAAATGTGTGGAACTTCCCTTCCATGACCAAAGTTTGGGCATTTCTCAGAATGTGACTTTAAATGTCTGTGTCATCACTGAAAAATCAGGACATGCATATTAAACTAAATATTTGTGATTATCAGGGCAAATAGCATGTAATGTCAGAAAATATACTTGTAATTCTTAAGCTTATATAGTAGTTAATATATTATTAAATTTCAAATATCTATGTTAGGGAACATAACATTGACACATTAACAGTGTCAAAAGTCATTCTCTTTGTAATATGAAAGAGTTTGTTATAGGTCCTATCCATAGTAAGTGAGTGAAATTTTAATCCTCACTTTCCTCAGTTGCACAAAATAAATAATTCCATGTCCATTTGATAACAAAATGGATATAACACATTGAAGAAAATGAAAACCTCTGCTTATTATAATTTAAAGACGTTGGTCAATTTCATTCATAGTATGTTTGAAGAATATTCACATATATTTAACCAGTTTTTCAGGTAATTTAATTACAATTATACAAATAGCTAGAAATAAAATCAATAGTTCTGAAATTTGGATCTGAGTTAAATTATTGAAGTAAAATTAAATGATAAAAAACTAGTATACTGTACTATTGGTGACAATGTAGAAAATAAAGTTAAAAGGAAAAGAAGCACTGTGATAATTACTAATATGTATTTCCCTATTCTTATCAATCAACAATTTGATTGTGCATCTGTAAATGTATAACATAACAAAACACTTGTCATTTCCTCTATATGCTTTTGCAACTGTCTTCATTCACTTAAAGTCTAATATTTGATTATCTTTGTCATTATAAATTATGAGTTGATGTATTCTCAGTGCGGATTAGACCTTATTTCTTATCTTATATTGCTTTAGAGCTCATATCCTATACACACATCAAGTCAGAATTCTGGATGCAGTAATAAACCTGTGTGTGCAGATGCTAAGCTTTTAATAGTAAGATCAATTGGGATATAGCAAGTATTTTTTCTGTATATTCTTTTATTGTCTTTTATGTTATTAATTTACATTTGTAAAATATTTAAAATAAATCTTTGACAGAGATTTTATTTTATTACACAAAAGAAAAACTCTAAGGTCTATTATTGACAATAAATTTATATTATGCTGAAAGTCATTAACATTTTTATATAGCATATTCAATTTATTTTTAGTTATACGTATATATCATATTATTTCTGTTTAATGTATCTTCTATTTAAAAATTGTTTTAGAAAATGTAGTAGGACTCTTTTAGTCTTTAACTTTGTTGATCTTTTGTAATTATATAGATATAAATTACACATTTATATATTTTCTTTCTGAAATATGTAACTATTAATTTAAAATTATATTGATTTACTTTATTTGTATATATATATATTCAATTATGTTTATTTTCACAAATCAGACACTCCAGTTTATTAAAATATCAGATATTTCCCTATTTTAGCCCTTTAAAAGACTGACATTATACTATGTTAATCCTCTATGAACATTATGTCTTATTTTTTCTCAAGTGACTGTATTGACTACAATCTATATTGTTGTTATTCCTATTGGTTTATGTTTGTGATAATTAATAACACATTAATAAATGTTCACAAGTAACATTTTTCTAGTCTGTTTTTCTTTGATTATGACTATGCCTAATTCCATATATTTTTCTCATTTTCTGTCAAATTATATTACTAGTATTTAATATGTATTTATTTTTTAAATACAAATTGTATTAAGATATTATTCATGATGATCTAACTTAATAGTAACATATTTATAGGAATGTAAAGGCATTACAGCTTTCAACATTAGAATATCTTTTCACAGATATCATGTATGTGTGAAATGTATATTTATAGTCTTAGAACTAGTGTTAATCTTAGATTTGGTCAAAAAAGTCTCTGGCCTCAGTGGAACAACTGTAGTTTATTGTAGTAAGGTACTGAGAGTGCTCATCTCTAAGGACAACAACAGTTTTGTATACAGGGTATTTCTATTTTATTTGCCCTTGCTATCATTTTCCTCTTATTTTCTTTATCTTCCTCCAAGTACTGCTGACTCCTTCCCAACTTTTGTACATATGTTTGTGTGTTAGGACTTGTGCAAGTAGCCACAACTATTAGATGCTCATCACTGAGACATCCTTGACATGAACAAACACCACTGTTTCATATTACTCTTCTGAATCCCCCAGCTGCCTGTCTTCTGCAGTGTTACCAGAACCATGGAGGGGGTGATATTGATGTCTTATTTAGCACAGAGTACTCAGCTGTCACTTATTCTCAGCACTTTGCACAGTTAAGAATCCCTTCATTAACTATTACACATGGAAATGAGAAGCTTCTCTGATGAAAGCTGTTAGCTGCACTTATCTATGTGTGTAATCTAGAAGACAGCTGTCCAATTACATTTTACCTTACAAATCTACCTTGCTTTAGTCTTGTCTATTTGTATGGCTAGGAAATATGCATTCTTTGTGTTAGCAAGAGTAGTCAAATGATCTGTAACGTTTTAGACTGTCAAAATTGAGAATGATATTCAATTTTATTTGAGGTATCTTACCAACTTTACATTAAATTGCAAAGCATTTATATAGAATCATTACTAATAGAAGCTATAGTCAACATAAAATATTTTAGATTTTCTATTTAATTTAAGTATTATATCCTCTGTAGAGCATTGCCTACCTCAGTCTATACAGTAAGGATGATGACAACATAGAAAACTGAGGTAAAAACCAAGGACATTTTGTCTCTTGAGTCTAATCTCATCTTGTTTCATGAGAAATATAAAACCTAGGAGGATGTAGCAATAGGAATACTAGTTTCTTAGGTTATGATGCTAATATAGAAAGTTGTAAATGTATAACTCAAAATTAAACTATAAATAAAATCATATTATGTAAAATCACAAGTTTACATATTTTTTACTACACCCAAGAGCTTGGATTCAAGGATCATATCCCAATAGTCAGGTATAAAATAATCTCTAATATGTCTCCTAATATAACATAGACCCAATTCTTCTTTTCTGGTATTTGTGCTATATTTTCTTACAACATTAAATTTATAAATATACTTTTGTTTTTTTCAATTTTTTATATATAGAAGGTTGAACATTGTCTCTTACACATGTGGCAAATTCTCTGCCTTTGACCTATACCCCTAAACCTTTTTCCTTTTATTTTGAGCCAAAAATTACAGATAATTGTCTCATTTGACTTGAGATTTTATTGTCCTCATCTTACTTTCCTGGAGTTTTGGCCTCAAACAGGAGGCTGAACACTCATTGACCTTTTTCTTCTTTCAGTGTAATATTTGGGTGTTTTTCTACATGTATGTATGTGCTATTCATGGCTGGAGCTCAGAAAGGATAGAAGAGGGAGTCAGATACCCTGGAATTAGAGCTCTGGACAGTTGTGAGTTGTGATGTGTGTAATGAGAGCTATATACAACCCTCTGAAAGAGCAGTACTTAACCACTGAGATATCTCTAGCCCCAATACTTTGAAGAAGACATTCCTTTTTCCTTCTTATTGCTTCCTCTGACTTAAGACCTTCAATATTTTGTATAACATGATCTGAAGAATGAATAACACAATTGGTAGAGGGAAAAGTATGTTCTTTCCTTCATTCCAATATAATAAACTTTAAATAAGAGGCTATGCAACTGAGAAAGTTAAGTTTTAATCCGAAAGCCAGTCTTAAGAAACACATTTTAACCATTTAATTTTGTGTATTGTTTTCTGCAGTAAATGGTGATACCACTCATATCTCTTAGAATGCTTATGAGACCTGAATGAAATGATGCATGCTACTAAATATAGTACATATCTATTATAATGCATGTAAGTATGGATTATTAATCATTAAGGAGGAATGTTTCTTCTAGATCCATTAGTTTTTTTAATATATTTGAAAATAGAATTGGCAAAGACAGTGTAACTATAGAAAACCAACAATATTGTTTTATAAAACATTTTATGTGACATGGGTGCGTATATATTTTTCTTTGTATTTTATGAAGAATTGACAGGAGAATGCTTGTGAATAGACTAATAATTATGATCAAATGATGCCAGGTGAAGGGAGGGCACTTCACAATGTCGATGTGTTCAGATTCTCATGTGCCTCTCTTTATAGAAGCACATTTCTTGAGGAGAAGAAAAAACATTCCTGAAATTCAGAAGACACACTTTAAGAAAGTAGAAAAAAAATCTCTTGATGACTATATTGTACACAGAAATGACTATCTTGTATACAGCTACATCTAAGTCATATTTCTGGTTCCTATTTTGTTTTGGTATGAGAGGGTATTTCTACTTTTTATGGCTCTTAGTGAGACAGAAACTTCTTGTTCTGTGGTTGTATATGAGAAATCCATAAATGAGCAATTGAGTGGAATAGACAATTCATAAAAGAAGTACAATTGATCTGAGAGTACATACACACATTTAACATCAATATCTAGGAGCAAAATGCAAAGAAAATGTATATTGAGATTTAATCTTATTCATTGAAAATGGCTGTGACAAGGACCATCAGACAAAGCAGGGAAGGATCAAGTTCAATACTAATACTTGTGTGTGTATGTTTGTGTTTGTGTTGATGGAATGTAAACCAGTGAAGCCTTTTTCAGAACTTTCTATACAGGTTCTTCAAAAGACAAGATGCGAATTTCCTTATGATACACCTGTATCATATATACATACTTACATACACACATATATATATACCTAGAGTAAGGACAGATACTGTACCTTTGAGAGAAGCATATTCATATAGCAGATCATGATAACCAAGGCTTGGAAGCAGCCTAGGTGTCATCAAAAGAGGAGTAAAGAAAACTTGTCACATATACAGACTGAAGTATTCTTAGGAAATTATATAGACAAATATTGTTGTTTGTTTAAAAAATGGTAGAAATGAAGATCATTATATTAAGTGAAATTAACCAGACAAGAAGAAATGTCATAAGTTTTCACTTACATGTGAAATATGAAAATAAACCAGCATGAAATGGTAAAAGGTATTATTTAGAAAGAGGAATATGCCGGGCGGTGGTGGCACACGCCTTTAATCCCAGCACTCGGGAGGCAGAGCCAGGCGGATCTCTGTGAGTTCGAGGCCAGCCTGGGCTACCAAGTGAGGTCCAGGAAAGGCACAAAGCTACACAGAGAAACCCTGTCTCGAAAAACCAAAAAAAAAAAAAAAAAAAGGAGGAATATTATCATCCGTGTTGAAAGGGAGAGAATGAGACAGGGAAGCAGACAATTAACATTATCAAAATGAAAAATACATCATTGGAAAATATTGATGAACTAAATGAAAACTAAACCTAGAGGAAAGGAAAAATTTCTATTTCCTAAGGAGTGGCAGATAAAGAAATTATAATGTAATAGTAAAAATAACTCAGGAGAAGAGGAAAAAGACAGACAAGACAGAGATAAAAAAAAAACAAAAACCTTGCTCAAGGTGAGTGGATGAATTCGATGTTTTCTGGAGTAAAATTTATGCAGAAAGTCATTCTTAACCATAACTCTTTTTTTTTCAATAATTTTACTTTGAGGTAATTTGGTTTAGAATTTCATATAGTAGTGCTCTATATCTTTTCTGGAATTCCCTTTCCCTTCTCTAATTCTTTCTGTGCCTGTAAATGCTCTCAAATATTTATTTTATTATTTTATGGCATATGTAACTTATTGAGTCTCTTTAGTGCTGTTCATACAAACGTGTTTAGAACTGATCACTGGGATATCTTATTAGTTAGCTGGATATCTTATGAGTTAACTAACTAAAGAGAAAACTTATTTCCTTTTCTCAGAGCCTGTCTGAAATAGAAGGAAGAAGAAAAACAAAATAAATAGTTATTATTATTATTATCATTATTCATAGTAGTATTAGAAGAAGGTTGTTGCTGCTGCTGATTCTGCTATTACTGGCAACTAAGGCATGCTTAGGCTGAGAGAAATAGTATTTCTAGAGTATTTCGATTGGTGGGAAGAGCATACCAGTTGGATATTTAGGACCAAATAGTAAGCTTTGAAAACATCAGGACAAATAATATTACATAGGCTTAGCATATAGTATTTATGTATAAAGATGAAACTACAATTAATGAAATAGGCCATGAATTTGAAAGAGAGAAAGAAAGGGTACATGTGAGGGTTTGGAGCAAAGGAAGAGAAGGGAAAATTATGTGATTGTATTATAATCTCAAAATATAAGATAAATTATTATTTATTAGGGTATTTATTATTCAACTTTTTAAAGTTCAGTTAAAAATGAAGAATTTCATTTTTGCATGTTAATTTCATTAATATTACATTAGTACGTAGCAGTTCATATTTCAATACATGTTATTGTATTGAATATGTTGCACTTGTTTATAAAATGTGTTTTGTACAAAGATGTCATTATTTGATGAAATTATTCAAAATCCTTTCTTCTTCCTTTTGAAATGAGTAGTAAATAATTATTATGTATAGTCACCTTACTGTGCAGTAGTACACCAGAAATTCTTTTTGTCATGGAAAATTCAAATATATTCTGGTTTTAAATGTTTTGTGGTTTCCTTTCTTCTATCTCTTGTGAGATCATCCCCCACCGCCCCGACCATTCCCTTTCATGTCTTATTTCTCTCTTTCTTCAGAAAACAAGGGGACAAATAAGAAAGAAAACAGACAAGAATTTTAAAGGAACACAGTGAAAAAGTATAAAACACACACAAAAACAAAATCCGTAAAGACACAAAACTGGAAACCATTACAGAAAAGGAAAATACCAGTAAGATAAAAAAAATGCTCCAAAAAGACCAACAAGAGAAAAAAACAGAAAAATAAACAAAAACAACACAAAGAAACAAACAAAGGAAAACCACAACAGAAACAGTTTCACATTGAGTTTGTAATGTGTGTTGACTTTTTAATGTTAGGCATGTGACCTGCCCTTAACTATGGTTTTTATATATCCAGTGACTCCACATTGGAAAAAAACAGATTTTGCCATTGCAAGGGTAATTAACTGGAGATAGCTTCTTGGTTGAGGATTTGAGATTCTGTCCACTTCCCCTCCTAAGTGCTGAAACCACACTTGTATTAAGCCTGTGCAGCCCCTGTGAATGCTGTCACAGACTACATGATATCATATGAGCATCAATCCTGTTGTGTCTGGAAGACATTGTTTCTGTGTGTTACCCATATCTTCACTCTCTTAAAATATTTCTGCCTCCTCTTCTGCATGGTTCCCTGACCACTAAGCAAAGGGGAGTTGATGAAGACATCCCATTTAGGAATGAATGTACCAAAGTCTCTCACTCTCTGCACATTATCTAATTGTAGATCTCTGTATTAGTTCCCAACTCAGGTAAGAGGAAGCTTCTATGATGATAACTGAGTGAGACACTGATCTATGTATAGCTGAATTTCAATTATGAATAATTTTATTACTCTGTTCTGTTAAGAGAATAATCATATTTGGTATTCCCCTAGTCCCATGAAATGTAGGTGTTCTCTTCAGCAATATGACCTTAAAATCAGTTTGTGGAGTACAACCAAGAGCCTTGGCAATAACCTGGGTCATTTGGAGGTTTCTTTTTATTAACTGTTCCAAAATTATTTATTAATTCCTCATGGCATTTTGTGTTTAATGTTCTTTTCAGGTACAAGTAATCCCATTTTTCTATCTTCTGAAGTGTTGGAATATTGTAGATGTAACTAACCGTCTTATTAAATAAGAAACACAGAGCCAAGGTAAAGATAAAAACCCAAGAGGTCAGAGTTAGGAGCTTACCCGCGTGCTGCTGGCTAGCTTCTTCCGCCAAGAAACCTCTCCGAAAAGGGAGCTACTTCCTGTGCGTTTAATCTTATAAAGAGTTCTGGTTCTTCCTTCTCATTGGTTGTAAACCCAACTACGTGGCTGTCTCATCACTGTCTGTAACTACGTGACTGCCTCGTCAGGGCCTGTCTGTGCAGACCTCCAAGTCTTTTATGGTTGGTATTGAGATCAAAGGGCGTGTGTCTCCAATGCTGACTGTATCCTTGAACACACAGAGATCTACCTAGTTCTGCTTGCTGAGTACTGGGATTAAAGGCGTGCACAACCACGCCCGGCTCTCGCTATGGCTTGCTAACAACTGACCTCTGGGCAACTTTATTTATTAACATACAAATAAAATCACATTTCAGTACAAATAGAATACCACTATAGAATATTCATCACAATTTCTTTAACATGGCCTAAATTTTTTATTTTTCCTCTGGCTATGACATAGTTTTGGGGAAACATAGTCTGAAACATTTGTGATCTCCTGTAACTCCAAGAATACTGAGATAAATCTCCGTGGCTTTTAAAGTCTTTATCAACAAATGCACTGTTATTTTGATGGGTCTGACTTTATCTAGGACTTGATATTTCAGTTTTCTTCAATACTTTTTTTATTTGTACTCTTATGTGATGTGGGGAGATTCTTTTCTCATTCTATTTGGTTATAGTATTTTGCATGTTTCTTACACCTGGATACAGCTCTCTTTCTAAAATTTTGGGTTTTTTTTTTAATTATATTGTTAGCTATTTTTATGAATTTGACCTGAGTTTACTTTCTTTCCTCTATACATATAATTTGTAGATTTGGTATTTTGACATTTTCAAAAAGTCCATGGCTGTTTCTTGCTTGGGTTTTAAAAGGTTTAACATTTTCTTGTTTTAGTGGTCTAAATCCTCTATCATTACATCAAGAACTGATGGTCTCTCTTCCACTTTATCTAATCTACTGATGAGGATTTCTAATGAGCTTTTTTATTTGATTCCTTGAATTTTTCTTTCCAAGTTTTCAGGTTTGCCTTTCTTTAGCATGTCTGTTTATTAAATTCTATTTTAATACCCTAGATTATTTTCAGTATTTCATTCAACTGTATGTTTTGTCTTTGTTATCTTCATTCGAGCATTTAGTCCTGCCTTCTCTGAATTCTTTAAAATATTTATAATTCCTAGTTGTAAAACATAGTCTAATGTTTCATTTAAGTTGTCATTTCTATGGGGGTAATAATTTTAGAAGTAATTCACATTTTCCTTGGTAACTCTCATTGCATCTTTCTAGCCTGAGACTCAGGCATATGGATTTTGTCAGCAGTGTTTCTCAGGACAGAAATCTGGTCTCATCTTGTTAAGTGAGTGCTCAGATCTCCATTTTATTTTAACCATGACCTCTCAGATAAAGGTTCAGCTAATAGTGTTTGAGTTCACTCTTCAGATTCCTCAGATTTGATGTGTGAATGGGGTTTGAGGAGTAGTCTGAGCCAGCTAGAATTAGGTGCAGGTTCCATACTGTTTCCTTCATCAACTTCAAATTTTCAAGTCTTGTATTCAGGTATTTAAGACATTTGGGTTGCATTTTGTTAAGGGTGAAATATTACAATAGCTTCAACACAATAAAACTTTAGATGGTATCCAAAATTTTCAAGTGATTTAAAACATACCCTTAAGGACAGGAGAAGTCACAATTTTTTAGAGAAGTGGAACTGAGATGAGGAAAGAATGAAATTTTATTAATTTGTCTGTGTTTTTGGGTACAAACTGCATACCAAACAGCAAAGCATGAAGATTTTTCAAAACACCACTTTGTATATGGAATACTGTTGAAAAAAAAAGAAGAGAGCTGGAATTTTGATGAAAGTGACTGAGTATTTGTTCTTCATGTATTTGCTAAAAATTTAAATTATATGTTTAGTCATAAGAAAGATCATCATTATTCTTTTTGCTCATCTTTTCTTTCCTTGAAAATGTCTATGATTGTTATTTGAAAACAACAATATAGCTGTAAAAAAATCCTTGATTGAAACATTGTCTGTAAAACTTTACATCCAGCTATATTTTGATACCCTATCATTGAATGCTAAACAAAATATCTCTGGCATACTGCCAACATTTTAGTTTAGTAAAGTAGTATATTAATAATAGGATGTAGACAAGTTCTTTATTCCATAATACCTCAAAAATATAACATAAAATATAATGGTGGTATGGATTTGAGTATATTATTTTTTATTAGATGAGCTCTTGTCTTAAGTGATGATGTGTGCTGTGTCTTTATAAAATTATGTAACTTTAAGAAGGGGACAAAATGGAACAAGAATGTTTAAATGAGGCAGAGATTGTGATGGCCAGGTAAAAGAAAGACTGTGAAGTGGTATACTTAACACTGAAAACATTTGAAAAAGCCAGATGGAAACTCACCACTACAGAATCTTCCTTAAATACATAATATACATATTGTATCAGCATGTTTACCTTAGTTTCATATGGATTTATTTCTATTTTATTTATTTTATGGAATACTGGATATTAAACCCTTGAATAATGAATTTAAAAATCTATGCCTACCCTGTCATAGTGTCTCACACTTTTAATTCAAGCACTCAGGAGGCAGAGGCAGGCAGACCTCTATGAGTTTGAGCTAGCCTCATCCACAAAGTGATTTCCAGAGTAAACAGGGATATGTAGAGTGACCCTGTTTCAAAACGCCAACAAACAAAAATAAATAAACCAAAAACTAAAACAGAAAGAAAGAAAAGTAGAAAAGACCTATGGCTTAAGTTGATCGTGGCTGAAACCCCCTTAGGTGATTAGTTTGTTCTGAGTATGTTAGGAGAATTGGACACTTGCATGAAAACTAGGGAAGAAGGTAACTGAAGGAAAACATATTAAATTTAGAGGAGGTAAAGATGGCTTATTACAACCTTTATGACAAAAGTCCAATGCATATACTCCTAAGGACATGAATGCACTGAAGAATCAAGTGAATTAATGACAACCATATATATATATATATATATATATATATAAATTTATTTTAATATACTTGTGTTTATCCATAGCTATGTAAGTGATGGTATTCTGCAAGCAGAAACAGAGGTATTATTAACAATGTTCTAACATTTTGGATCATAGGAACTATTAACAAAAACAAATTAAGGTTTTTCTAGGTAAATTACTGACTTACAGTGGGAATTATTTTTAGGATTATTTAATTTTTTAAAAATGTACCTTGATTATGAGCCAATATCTCTTAAAATTTTTACTCATTTCCTCTTTTGCATCTTTGCTTCCAAGACTGCAGATGATGGGATTCAGCATTAGAACCATAATAGTGTAAAATGTGGACAAAACCATGTCATGTTCCAAAGCATCAATGGAACTGAGTCTCACATACATGAAAAGAATTGTCCCATGATAAATGGACACTCCTGTGAGATGAGATCCACATGTAGAGATTTTTTTTCTCCTCCCTTTATCAGAACACATCTTAAGAATTGCAAGGAATATGAAACTCTAAGATACCAGGACAATCAGGATGTTGATGATCTCAGTGGAACTTACACAATAGAACAGCTGAAGCTATTTTATAAGTTGTGTTAGAACATAAAATAGCAAGCAATGGAGGAATATCACAGAAGATATGTCTAGCTTTGTTGAATGAACACAAAGTAGCTACTGTGTGTATAGTAGCATGCATAATTCCACCTGCATAGGAAGCTATGATGATAGGTTAAGTAGACTCTATGTGACATGTTCACTGCATACAGAAGGGGCTTGTAGATGGCTACATAATGGTCATAAGCCATTGCTGCCAACAGGAAGCATTCTGTGGTTCCAAAAGTAACAAAGAGAAACATCTCTGTCACACATCCAGGATATGAAATGTATTTATCTTTTGAAAGAAAATTGACCAACATCTTTGGGGTGATAAGTGTGGAATAACAGGCATCTAGGAATGATAAAACACTTAAAAAGTAGTACATGGGATTATGGAGCTGGGAATCTCCAATGTCTAGCAAAATCAGTCCCAAATTACCTAAAAAGGTAGATGGCAAGAAACAAGAGAAATAAGAAGACTTGCATGTCAGCATCGTTTGTGAAGCCTGTTAGTATAAACATGGTGATGTCTGTGACATTGTCCACTGGAATTCTTTGTACATCATAACCTAGTGGACTTCTTGACATTTTTTGGCTTTTACGGGTTACAAAGCTATAGCATGTATCTTAAAGAGTCTTATTAATAAAAAAGCACTGGAGTCAAATACTGGGGTGAATGCTGAAATATCAGAGAAACGAACAAGCCACAACTAACCTCACCTTGCCAATTCCTCAGCTGATCTTGTTTCCTCAAACTGGAAGCCTCTGTGTCTTCATCCAAATAGATCTCAGCTGAACCTCTGCTAAAAGCCTAAAAGCTTAAAAAGCTTAGTTCTTGGTCCTCACAACTTATATACCTTTCTGCTTCCTGCCATCACTTCCTGAGATTAAAGGTGTGTGTCACCACACTTGGCTCTGTTCCCTAGTATGGCCTTGAACACACAGAGACCCTGCCAGCTAAGTGATGGTGTGTGTGCCACCATTTTCTGGCCTCTATGTCTGTCTAGTGGCTGTTCTGTTCTCTGACCCCAGATAAGTTTATTACGGTGCACAAAATATTGGGGGACACAATACCACCACACAAAACCAATACCCTTTGAGAACTGTGTCCACCTATCACATTCCTGGGCTTGTGTTTAAGAAATTCATGAAGCCGGGGGATGGTGGCACACACCTTGAATTCCAGCACTCAGGAGGCAGAGGCAGGTGGATCTTTGTGAGTTCAAGACCAGCCTGGTCTACAGAGTGAGATCCAGGAAAGGCTCAAAGCTACACAGAGAAACCCTGTCTTGAAAAACCAAAAAAAAAAAAAAAGGAAATTCAGGAAGAAGCCCTCCTTTGTAGTGACAGCAGTTATGATAAAGACATTGAGTCCAATTACATGACTTCTTCTGTTAAACATAAATTGAAAAAAATATTTTTTACATTTTTACTGTGTTTTTTATATTTAGAATCAGTCAATTTAATCTTGAAAATGTCCACTTTTCTCTGTTAATTTTTTTAACCTTCTTTCATACTACATTGTATTCATAATTATAGACCTCAAGATGGATCCTAGGTTCTACACAGGGTCTGTGTAATTATTTTTCTCAATGCCTGAATATAAAATGTGGGAAGTAATTAATAGACAGGGAGATAGTTTTAATTTAAATGATGAAAACTGTTGCAGCATCAGTTGGTGAATATGAGATGAGGGAACATGTTATGAATTTGTCTAACATTTCAAACTCATTGAGAGCTTACTTTCATTCTTTTGACAGTTTCTCATTTCATTAATTCAGGATGTACTATCATGAACAGAAGATTTCATCAAGGCACAGATGAGTCTTTTCTAAAGATGAAAAAAATTTAAAATCAAATAATTATTAAAGTACATTTTTACCTTTATTTCTTTAAACAAACTTTACCACATACCCATTTTTTTATTTCTAGGTTTTTTCTTTATTTATAAAACAATTATAGTTTGAAATACATTAACAAAACTAAAATATGAGATATCTCAGTTCATATGGCCACGATGTATGCATTTGGAAAAAAATACATCTTTGGGCCACGCATGATGTCTATTGCCTGTTACCATAGCAGAAGCTAGGATTGAACTCTATTCAAATTAACCTGGTCTACATTCCCATGTCCAGACCAGTCAGGAGTATAATGAGACTTTTCTCAAAAAATCAAAAGATGTGTTTTTGGAAAATTTTGAGATACATTTATTCAGAAATAATGCCTGGTCATTCATTCTCTTAGTACTGGTTCTATGACACTGATAAATATACTGTAAGCTAAACATCCCTCAGTATTGTTACAGAAATATTCTTCAAAAGAAATTTTGTGACATGAATCACAAACATACAGCAACAGAAAAATTCTAACAAATCTCCTGAATCTGGTATGAAACTTCTGTGATGAAATACAAAATTCAGATTTCATTTAAGCTGCAGCAATTGATCAGTATGAAGACCTGGTGATGTAACCTGCTCATCCACAGTGAACCAGCCATGGTTTCAATCTGTAGAATCAGAAAAACAAACCTTCATCATGGCTGTGCCTTTCTCTTTAGGATTTCAGACAAGTCAAGGTGTTTCAATTTATGAACTGCCTCTTTACAGTAGGCTTCTCTGAATCATTTATGACCAATTGACTTATATTCAATAAGAAGCACACAGTAATTTTTGTACTGAAATCTCCATCTGTTTGGGTACAGCAGTTGGAAACTATTCTAAAGGTAGGTAGACACTTGTTTTTGTATTCTAAAAAAGTCTCAGATATGTGATGGAGTTTTTTTTTTAGAGTCAATAGTGTGGGGTTAAGCAAATAAAACATTTATTGAGTTCTTATGCAAATTATCATAAATTTAAAATAAAAACTCCAGGTTTTGTTTGAAGATAACTAGTACATTTTTCATAAATATAAATAAGTATAATAATTTATACTTTATTTTGACTATATTAATTAAACTAGTCATAAATACTTGAATTAGCATATGAATATATATGAAAAAATATTTATCAAACATCATAAAAATGTGATTCAGCTCAGTAATGTTCATTACCTAATTTCTGTCCCTTATCTCCTTCTTAAAGACTCATTGGAACACAAATACAAATGCTCACTATAACATATCAGGAACAAAATCTAAATTAGGTAAGACAAACTGCACAATGTAACACTAGATTGTCTATCATTCAGACATTTGATGAAACACATCTGTACATGTTGACACATACATACATACACACACACACACACACACACACACACACACACACACACACACAAGAAAAGTCAGTTACATCTCAATTTTTACCTTCACATTCCTGACATAGCTGAGAAAAGATGGTTCTGAGGAATTAGGAATATTATATTTTGAATGAAACTTCTGTGTTAAAATATCAGATTTATTATTTATTGTCAGAGTGAGCTTGGAAAACTGGTTTCTTCTATTTCAAAGTATAAAAGAGATTGAATAAATTTGTTGGTTACATTATCCTTTGTTCAATCTTAGGAGCAAAATATTGCAGTATTTATTATGAGATTTTCTAAATTTGTAACACAAGGCCTGAATAAATATAAATGTGAATTTGTATTTTATTCAGCTCTAAGAAAATAAATAAGACAGTGTCCTTTGCCTTACAGAAGCTTTTCAGCTTCATGAAGTCCCATTTATCAATTGCAGATTCCAGTGTCTGTGCTACTGCTGTTCTATTGAAGAGTTGTCTCATGTGCCAATGCATTCAGGGTTACTTCCCAATTTCTCTTCTGTCAGTTTCAGTGTAACTGGATTTATGTTGAGGTCTTTGATCCACTTGGACTTGAGTTTTGTACAGAGTGATAGATATGGATCTATTTGCATTCCTCTACGTGCCTACATCCAGTTATGCCAACACCATTTGTTGAAGATGATTTCTCTTTTCCATTGTACAATTTTGGCTTCTTTTTCAAAAATCAGTTGTTTATAGGTGTGTGAATTTACATGTGTCTTCAATTCAATTCCTTTGATCTTTCACTTGTTTAGTTAATGTTACCCCAAGATATTTTATATTATTTGTGGCTATTGTAAAGGCTGTTATGTCCCTAATTTCATTCTCAGCCTGTTTATCATTTGTATATAGGAGTACTGATTGAGTTAATCTTGTATCCAGCCATACCTCTGAAGGTGTTTATCAGCTGTAGGAACTACTTGATAGAATTTTTGGGGTCTCTTATGTATACTACCATATCATCTACAAATGATAAATGTTTGACTTCTTCTTTTTCAATCTGTATCCTCTTGATCCCCTTTGTCTTCTTGCTCTAGCTAGAATATTGAGTCCTATATTTAATAGACATGGAGAGAGTAGACAGCCTTGTCTTGTTCCTGATTTCAGTGGAATTGCTTTGAGTTTCTCTCCATTTAATTTGATGTTGGTTGTCAGCTTGCAAAATATTGCAGAGTATTTATTTGAGATTTCTTAAACTGTTCAACATCCTTAACCATCACAGAAATGAAAATCAAAATGACTTTGAGATTCCATCTTATACCTTCCATAATGGCTAAGATGAAAAACACAAATGACAGCTTATGCTGGAGAGGATGTGAAGCATGGGGAACACTCTTGCATTGCTGGTGGGAGTGCAAGCTTGTACAGCTCCTTTGGAAATCAATATGGCAGTTCCTCAGAAAACAGGAAATCAATCCACCTCAAGACCCAACAATAGTCTGGATGGTGGTGGTGCATGCCTTTAATCCCAGCACTTGGGAGGCAGAGGCAGGCAGATCTCTGTAAGTTTGAGGCCAGCCTTGTCTACAAAGTGAGTTCCAGGAAAGGTGCAAAGCTACACAGAGAAACCCTGTCTCAAAAAAACAAAAAACAAACAAACAACAACAACAACAAAAAGACCCAACAATACCACTCTTGGGCATATACCAAAGGATGCTCATTCATACTACAAGGACACATGCTCATCTATGTTCATAGCAGCTTTATTCATAATAGCCGGAACAAGGAAATAGCTTGTGTACCCTCAGCCAAAGAGTGGATAAACAAAATGTGGTACATTGGTACATTTACACGATGGAGTAATACTCAGCTGTTAAAAAAAATGACATCATGTCATTTGCAGGCATATGGATGGAACTAGAAAAAAATCATCCTGCGTGAGGAAACCCAGACACTGAAAGATTAACATGGTATGTACTTACTCATAGGTGGTTATTAGCTGTAAAGGAAAGGATAACCATGCTACAATCCACAGCCAAAGAAAGGCTAGGTAACAAGGAGGGCCCAAACAGAGACACATGGATTTCCCTGGGAAGAGGAAAGGAGAGTAATGAGAGAGATGTCTTGATGGGTGTGGGGGATATGTCAGTGTCAGGGAAAAACCTGGTGCCAGGGAAACTCTTAGGAATCCACAAAGAGGACCCTAGATAAAACTCTGCGCAATAGTGGAGAGGGTGCCTGAACTGGCCATTTCCATCTCCTGTAATCAAGTTGGTCATCAGAGAGCCTTGATCCAGTAACTGATGGAAACATGCAGAAATCTACAGCCAAGCACTGGGCCCAGCTCTGGGAATTCTGTTGAAGAGAGGGAGGAAGGATTGTATGAACCAAGGAGAATCAAGGTCATCACAAGGGAATCCACACAAACAACAAACCTGGGTTCACAGGAGCTCTGGACCAACAGTTACAGAGCCTGCATGGGACCAACCTAGGCCCTTTATATATGTGTGAAAGTTCTGCAGCTTGGTCTATTTGTGGGACTCCTAGCAGTGGGATGAGTGCCTGCTCATGCTTGAGCTGTCTGTTGGTAACCTATTCCTCATACTGGGTTGCCTTACACAGTCTTAACACAAAAGGAGAAGCTTAGTCCTATCTCAACTTGATATGCCATACTTTGTTGACAGCCATGGACAGCCTGACCTTTTCTGAACAGAAACAGAGGAGTGGACAGGGCAAGGGGGGATAGAGGGAAGGGAATGTGGAGGAGAGGATGGAGGGCAACTGTGGGTGGAATGTAAATAAATGAAAAAATAATTTAAAAAATATAAATTTTAAATCATAATGTTGAGCTACCAATGGGTCACAGCAAGTCAATTATTACTATTTACACATCTATTAAAATATATACACAGACACACACACACACACACACATATATAAATTTATATGACATCATATCTTAAAATAAAGTTCAAAGAGATTATAGTTGTGTTTGCTTTCATAAGACTGGCATGAAAGGGGGATGGATTCACAGGTCACCAGTCTTAGTTGAGGAACTATTGACAACTGATGGCTTCTGATGAAGAGAATCAGTTTTCTTTAAGGGTGTGGCTCTTGGGATGACCACAGACATCCATCAGTAGCCTCAAACTCATGAATACATGGTCAGGACAAATTAGACATTTAAGTCCAGAGAGGTTGCCATGGATCTAAGAGAAGTTTCAGGGATGACTAAGAGATAAATATGGTCAAAATACATTCCATGAATTTATGAAACTCTCAAAGAATTAAGAAAAATATCACCTTAAATTGGGGAAAAGACCATTCACCCTGATTATCTTAGCTTTATGGCAGACATGAAGGGATTATTAAAATTACTCAAATTGGTAAATGTAATATATTGCCTAAGTTGGCTTAAAAATAGAAATTACAAGATCATCTCAATGATCTTGCAATGTATGAAAAAAAGCTTTGGATGAGTCCAACATTCTTTTATTATGAATGTTTTAGAACAGAACTGGAGAAAAATGCCTCAACATAATGAAGGTTTTTACATGACACAGCCATATCAAACTTCATCCCATTACAATCATGAACAAATGTGTGATTTTCTCAGTCCCCATCTCTATTTAATACAGTGCTCCCAGTCTTGGTGATAGACAAAGCATAGAAATAGAAAATGATATGAATAGAAAAATAATTTGAAAATTGTGTTTTCAGATGACATGATGTTTGACGTAAGATATTCTTAAGATTCTATTAGAAATTTTCTAGAACTGACCATCACTTTGAGCAAAGCAGCAAGGAAATAATAATAAGAAATGGATGAGATCTTCATGAACAGCCTGGTCATAAGTGGGGGAAATGAAGGGCGAGGGTCGAGGGAAAGAGAGCTTGCGAGAGCAGGAGACCCCAGATGGATCAACAACAGAGAGGGAGAACAAGGAATAGAAGACCATGATGAATGAGGACCACATGAGAATAGGAAGAGGCAAGATGCTAGAGAGGGCCACAGAAATCCACAAGGATACCCCCACGTTGCACTGCTGGCAATGGTTGAGAGACAGCCCGAACTGACCCACTCTGGTGAGGGGATGGCCAAACACCCTAATTGTCGTGCTAGAAACCCCCTTGAACTGTTTGGGAGGCATCCAGGCAGTGGTACCGGGTCCTGTGCTCATTGCATGAGTTGGCTGTTTGAAACCTGCGGCTTATGCAGGGTCGCTAGGCTCGGCCTGGGAGGAGGGGACTGGCCCTGCATGGACTGAGTCTACCAGGTTCATCTCAGTCCTCCAGGGAGGCTTTGCCCTGGAGGGAGTGGGAATGGGGGGTGGGCTGGGGGGAAGGGGAGGGGGGAGAACAAGGGAATCCGTGGCTGATATGTGGAACTGAATGGTATTGTAAAATAAAATAAAGTAAAATAAAAAGAAAAAAAAGAAATAAAAACAAGTGTCCTTTCCATAAACCAATTACAAACATATTAAAGAAGAAATAATAAAAACAATGCCATTCCTAATAGTCTAAAAAATATTTAACAGTAAACCTACACATATTATGACACCTCTAATTAGAAGTATTTAAAATTCTGAAGAAAGAATACAAGAAGACAGTAGGAAATGGAAAAAAAATGTACTCAGAGACTGACAAAGAAGCCAAAACTATACAATTGAAAAAAAGAAAGCATCTTCAACAAATGGTACTGACATAACTGGATATCAACATGTAGAAGATTGCAAATAGATCCATATCTATCACCATGCACAAAACTCAAGTCCAGGTGGATCAAAGACCTCAATATAAAACCAGTTATACTAAACCTGATAGAAAAGAAATTAGGAAGTAGTCTTGAATACATTGGCACAGGAGACTACCACTTAAAAATAATACTAGTATCACAGACACTGAGAGCAGCAATTAATAATGAGACCTCCTGAAACTGAGAAGCTTCTGTAAGGCAAAGGACATGGTCAATAAGACAAAACGACAGCCTACAGAATGGGAAAAGATCTTCAACAACCCCACATCTGACAGAGGGCTTATCTCCAAAATACATAAAGAATTAATGAAACTAGACATCAAAATATTGAACAATCCAATTTAAAAATGGGCTACAGAGCTAAACAGAGCATTCTCAAAAGAAGAATCTCAAATGGCCGAAAGACATTTAAGAAATTGCTCAACGTTCTTAGTTACCAGGGAAATGCAAATCAAAATGACTCTGAGATACCATCTTATACCTGTCAGAATGGCTAAGATTAAATACACTGATAATAACTTATGTTGGAGAGGATGTGGAGCAAGGTGAACACTCCTCCACTGTTGGTGGGAGTGCAAACTTGTACACCCACTATGGAAATTAGTGGGGCAGTTTCTCAGAAAATTGGGAATCAATCTTCCTCAAAACCCAGCTTGGGCATATACTCAAGGGATGCTCAATCGTACTACAAGGACACATGCTCAACTATGTTCATAGCAGCATTATTCATAGTAGCCAGAACCTGCAAACAACCTAGATACCACTCAACTGAAGAATGGATTAAGAAAATGTGGTACATATATACAATGGAGTACTACTTAGCAGTAAAAAACAATGACATCATAAAATTTGCAGGCAAATGTATGGAACTAGAAAATATCATCCTGAGTGAGGTAATCCAGACTCAGAAGGACAATCATGGTATGTACTCACTCATAAATAGATAATAGATGTAAAGCAAAGGATAACCAGACTACAACGCACAGCTCCAGAGAAACTAGCTAACAAGGAGGACCCAAAAAGGGACACATGGATCACCCTGGGAAGAGAAAATACATGAGAGCTCTAGGAGTAAACTGGGAATGGGGGGGCTGTAATGGAGGGTAGAGAATGGGAGATGAGAATATAAGGGAATGGAATGGTCGAACTGGAACAGGGATGGAATGGGAGAGCAATGAAAGAGATACCATGATAGAGGGAGACATCATGGGGATAGGGAGAAACTGGGTGCTAGGGGAGTTCCCAGAAACTTACAAGTATGACCCCAGTTTAGACTACTAGCAATAGTGAAGAGGATTCCTGAACTGGCTTACCCCATTAATCAAATTGATGAACACTCTAACTGTCGTCATGGAGCCTTTCCCCAGTAACTGATGGAGGCAGATGCAGTGATCCACAGCCAAACACCAGGCTGAGCTCCAGGAGTCCAGTCAAAGAGAGAGAAGGGGGAGTCTATGAGCAAGGGGCATAAAGATCATGATGGGGATATCTTCAAAGACAACCAAACCAAACTAGTGGGAACTCATGAAATTTAGACCAACACCTGTGGAAACTCTATGGTACTGGACTAGGTCCTCTGCATAAGGAAGACAGTTGTGTAGCTTGATCTGCTTCAGGATCCCCCTGGTAGTAGGATCAGAATCCATCCTGGTGCATGAACTGGCTTTTTCGAGCCCACTACCTCTAGTAGGACACTTGGCACAGCCTTGAGGCCGAAGGAGGGGCTTGAATCTGCCTCTACTGAATGTAGCAGAGTCTACTGACTCCCATGAGAGGCCTTACTTTCTTGTAGGAGAGAATGGGACATGGGTTGTAAGGGGAAGACTGGAGGAGTTGGGGGAGGGAAGAGGAGGATCTGTGATTAGTATGTACAATGAATAAAAATCTTATTTAAAAAAATGAAAACTCTATTCTATCAGTTTAAAGATTCAAACCAATAGCAATCAAAATATTTGTGTCATTTTTATAGAAATATAACAATTCCTCTGAAATGCATAAAGAAACAAAAAAGACTCCAGATAAAGTAATCCTGGATACAATAACAGTGCTAGAGAAATTACCAGTCTGATCTCAAATAACAGTACAGAACCAAAGTAACCAAGGCAACAGAGTATTGTTTTGGCGGCTATTCTGCCCAGTGCACTCCTTTCTTTTGAAGACCATTAGACCCAGTCACTAGTTAAAGATGAATGTATTCCATTTATGCAACTGAATAGTAGAAATGAAGGACTTTTGCAAATAGAGAAACACTTGAGACAGACATGGATAAAACAGTGACAGTCAGTTCATTCTGTCTGAATTTATGAGTGTAGACTATGAATTAATAACTAAAGCAGAGAGGGACTGAAGAATTAAGAATTAAAATATAGTGAGTGAAAAATCTTTATTGCAATAATTGAATATGATGATATTCAAAAGTATAGGATATTGTGTACATGATCACAACTGAAAACCAAGCAATAAAACAAAATATATTGAAATATTCAATGTATATACAATTCTTTTAATGTTGGAACATATTTATAGTTATAGTAATGACATTGTACACCAACAATTTTAACATTCAGTACCAGAGAGTCTATTTCTGCTTTGTTGATAAACATTTTTTAAAATGTGAGTATTATTAACTAAAATCAGGAGTCTTTTCCTCTAACTTCTGATCATAAATATATTTACTTACAATGAGTCTTACTTTTAGGGTAATTCAATCTTAAAAATGAAATTTTTTCATAAACCAATTTCTCTCAAAGAACTTTTTCATTGCTCCTTTCACATCTTTGTTCCTCAGACTGTAGATGATGGGATTGAGCATGGGAATAACAATGGTATAAAATGTGGACACAATCATGTCATGCTCTAAGACATAGTTGGAACTAGGTCTTACATACATGAATACGATGGTTCCATGATAGATGGACACACCAGTGAGGTGAGCTCCACATGTAGAGAACACTTTCCTTCTCCCTTTAGTAGATTGTATCTTGAGAATGGCAAAGAGAATGAAACCATAGGAAACAAGGACGATCAGGATAGTGATGACCTCAACAATGCCCACATAGTAGAAGAGAAGAAGCTGATTGATGCGGGTGTCAGAACAAGAAATAGCCAGGAGAGGAGGAACATCACAGAAGACATGCCTTATTTTATTGGATCCACAAAAGGACAGACTGAAAGTGGCTGCTGTGTGGACAGAACCATTTATAATACCTCCAACATAAGAAACAATGATGAGTGGTAGGTAAACTCTGGGCGACATGCTCACTGCATATAGAAGTGGGTAATAGATTGCTACATAACGGTCATAAGCCATTGCTGCCAAGAGAAAGCATTCTGTGTTCCCAAAAGCAACAAAAAGGAACATCTGTGTTACACATCCAGGATATGAGATGGATTTATCTTTTGAAAGGAAATTGACCAACATCTTTGGTGTGACAACTGTTGAATAACAGGCATCTAATATTGATAAAGCACTTAGAAAATAGTACATGGGATTGTGGAGCCTGAAATCCCCAATTACCAACAAAACCAATCCCAAGTTACCTATCAGAGTAAAAACATAAATTGCAAGAAATAACAGAAATAGTAAGACTTGCAGGTTTTCATTATTTGTGAAGCCTGTTAGTACAAACTCTGTGACCTCAGTCACATTGCTCTCCTGACCATAGTTATCAGATAGAATACTTGACATTTCTCTTTTGTTATTAGTTTATAAAGGCAAAATCCTGTGAAAACGGTGTCTATCCAATCGTATTCTCATGCTTGTGTTTGGATAGACTTCATGGAGATTTTGTTCTTGGCGGCAGCAACTGCAATGAAGGAGTTGAGTCTGAGGAGATTCATTACTCTGTTTAAGTAAGTTAAAGAAATTATTTTTGTATTTTGGCTAAGTTCATGTTCCTAAAATCATCTAATACAATACTTAGTGTTATTTTATTTATTGCTAGACTTTTCTCTATCACCTTTCTTATTACGTTTTGCTCAAATTCAGAAATCCAGAGGATATCTTTAGATTCACACAAGATTCAATGAACGATTTGCCTTAATGATTTCATCTTAGCATTGGGATTAATGACACAAAATGAGACTGAGCTGCATCTGATCAAGAGAATGTGAATGCTTGTTAGTTAATATTATCAAAACACTTGAGAACGAGATGCATTAGTCTTATATTGCAAACTTATTAGGGCCACCTTTTTAAGCAAAGCATTTCGATTCCTATCGTTTGCTAATTATTTCATTCTATTAGGACATAAGTTACAATGATCAATAATAGAGCATAAGCATTTCTGGAGATTATGTGTACCTCACCTGAAAATTAAATCAGATTCAATGATATTTTTAAAATTTATTCTGATTTTGTTTTTCTCTTTTCCTATTTAAAACAAGCATTTTAACATACTCATGTGTGACTTCTGTTGTTTTCTTCTTTAAATTCTATACTTTGTCATTTTATTTTGATTTACTGAGTAAGGTCCTCATGTAGGCCAAATGAGTTTTGAACCAAATATGTAGTCAAGGAAGACACAAAACACCCCATCCTCCTGTTTCTACCTCAGAAGAATTGGAATTACAAGCATGTGCCACCATGTCTGATTGTCTGTGATGCTGGGTGTCAAACTCAGGGTTTTATATTTGTTAAACAAGGACTTGACATACTGAGCCACACCTATAACACTGATTTTTTTCTAACTTTATTATACAATTAACAGAACTCTAGCACGACAATTAGGGTGTTTGGCCATCCTATCACCAGGGTAGGTCTGATCGGGCTATAATGACCAATATACATGCAAAGTTGATATATTATGAGGTATATAGTTTTCAGAAATAATTCATAGTCTTTCTCTGAATAGGTAAGAGTTCTCATGCAATGAATAAAATCCTCAAATTTAAATACCATATTGTAATACCTGATATAGTTATTACAGAAGTTGGTGCTCAAAGAAAGGCATCAAGATAGACCACTTTTGTGCCAATCAGGGAAAGCCTTCACTATATAATTTACTGACCATGTTTAATGCATAATCATGAGAACTGGTAGTTTAGGCAATTGGGGTTTTTTGTGGTTACATCTACCTAATATCCCTAGAGAGATGCTAGAAATATAAATAAATCTCTAAGACAAAAGAGAAATCAGTTCCTCAGCTCTCTGTAAGAAAGCATTATTTAGTAATATAGAAATGCAGAGTTAACAAAGAAAGGTACATTGATAGCAAGGAACACCTTACTAAATATGCTAGGAGAGGTGACATTTTGTATGTACACTGTCTTCTGAGATCCATGGGACAATTTGTAAAATACATCCTTCAGTATTGATAAGAAAACTGAGACGAAGCTAGACAATAAATCTGACCAACTCACAGTTATTACCAAACAGCATTTGTGCCCAGGCTTTTCAGTGTTCATACTGAAAGCTATTTCCAAATAACTCAGTGTTATGTCAAAGTTCAGAAATCATTATATCCCAGAAACAACAGAAAATCGTTTTATTATATTTTGCTTCTTTTACAAAGCAACTAAGGTTAATTAGACATGAAATTAAAAATCAAACTAATACCCCCACAAAAAAATAAACCTAAATTGACCATTACATCAATGTCTTAAAGTGAAGAAGTAGATTTAAAATTTACTGAAATTCTTTAACTTCCACAAAACCTACCTAAATTAGATTAATGGTTGTTAGAAATTTTACTTTTTTCTACATTCTATTTGTTTCAAATTGCGGATCAGCCCCGTAATTTTACTGCTCTGAATCTGAATTTCTCAATCAAAAAATTCTAAATTAATCTCTTTTGACCTATATCAACAGAAAATCCTCCCTATTCTCTCTGGGAGACAAGGATTTCATCTGTCAAATAACACTGTGCTAAGCAGAATCCCATCCTACAGTTACATATTAAGGCACATTCGTTAGTTTAAAATCTAAAAATAGGACTTGTAAATATTTCACAAAATATATTTCCTCTTACATTTGGAAATGGATTTTCAATCAGAGAAGATAGCTGTGAACACCAATCTGTTTCCTTCTCACATCAGGCCCTTGGGCTCTTCTTAAAGTACACAGGATGCCCCAGGGAGAGAACATGCTGATTCTCTATGGGATAGTAAGTACACAGGTGATTTTGAGTTTTTCAAAGTAATCAAAGGGGGTCATTTGAACAATGAATTGCTAGATAAAGAAATGAATCAGAAATGGTTATTATGAAGTGATATTTCATCATGGAGAGATATGTATATGATTCTAAGTAAATACAATCAATCAGAGAAGAATAATAGTTCCAAAAGTAACTAACTAAGTGCTTGGATAAATTCTCTGAAATTCAGTTTGCTTTTTTGGAAATTTAACCTATTTTATGGGTCTAATATTTTGGATACATGTTCATTTTAAGATAACAGGCAATAATAGATTGTGGTCAAATTTCATAGGCATCCAATAATGACTACTAACAAATTTCACTTAATGTTTACTGTGCTATAACTCAAAGTGCTGTAAGAGATACAGCTTAATAAATGTTGAATGGAGGAGTTCACATATGCATTTCCATCATTATTATATAAATTCATGAACTTGATGATATTTTAACAAGAAAGTTAGGTCACTGTATACATTGTTCTAGTATGTTATTGTATTAGTTATTTGTGCAATTAATTTTCAATCACATTATTTCTATGAGGTCATTTCTTATCTTGGGTCTACTATGCACTAATCTACATAATAATGCAAATTTCATTTAAATATTGTGGAAAAGATGTAGATGTCTAAGGAAAAAACACATAGTGATGGACAATATTTAGAAAACACAGGTCTGATAAAGGCCTACCATTGAAAACATCAAATAATTCATGAATCTCATTAAGATAGAAACAGGGAGGTTGATTGAATTCTAAGTCAAAAACATTCACAGAAATCCCATTAGAGGGAGTAGAACAAATGAGTTTATGCAACTGTGATCCAATCTTAGTTCATTAAGGGATTAAAAATGGAAAGAGGGAGACCCTTACATACCTAATACAATGCCAGAATCTAAAACACCAAGAACATCAATTTGCAAGGATGTATGAAAAAATAATTTTCATTCATTATCAGTGGGAATGGATAAAATATAACCATTTAGGAGGGTACAGTGGCAATTCCTAAACTCCTTTTCTTCTTGGATTATTAGCATTTATTTTTATTTTAAGACATTTTGTTGAATATTTGTTTAATCAATAGATCACCATTTGATTCCTATTTGCCTTAGCTTATGGTCTGATTTTGGGAAAATTTAGAAATCTTTGTTCATATTCTTTTTTTTTTGCACCTTAGATATCATCCCATGAGATTTAAACACACCCTTGAGGTTCCTCTACCTGTAAATATCATGGACACCTTGACTATTAATGTTCACAGCAGATTTAATACAAACCAAAATAATCTATTTTGTTTCATGTTTAAAAGATACTTTCATTGACCATCACCTCAATTACTTTGCTTCAGTTTATCCCTGAGCATTTTTGGAGGAGTTATGAGTGGAAATTCTTTCTTGGTCTCTATTTGATGATTGTGATAACACACAGCAAAGTTATTAATTTCTGGAGACTACTTTTGCACTGTGTTCTTTTTCTTGTCTAATTTTGGTGACCTGTCTTGGTCTCTTTCCTGGTTGTTTGGACTATGGCTACTAGTATTATTATATATTATACTATATCATATCATATCATAGCATATCATATCATATCGTGTATCAAGCCGGGTGTGGTAGCTCATGCCTTTAATCCCAGCACTCAGGAGGCAGAGGCAGGTGAATCTCTGTGAGTTCAAGGCCAGCCTGGTCTACAAAGTGAGTTCCAGGACAGGCTTCAAAAGTTACACAGAGAAACCCTGTCTTGAAAAACCAAAAGAAAATAAAAAAAAATAAAAGTTGCATATAGTGTATCATATTATACACTATGCATATATAGTATAATGCATACTATATTATTGTAAACTCTACTATTTAGAGTAGTATGTGCTACTATTATGTGCTATATAGTAGTATATGCTAATATTATGTGTAATACCAGTATACTACTAGTATTACATGGAATAAAAATGCTGAAGTTAGGTATATTTAAGGTATAGCCAACTTTACAATACTTTAACCACTCCTTCACTCATTATGTTAGCTGTTTAAGCTGGAAATATTGTTCCTTATTTTGAAGCATATTTTTTATATAACAAATTTGTGTTTTAATCAGTGACGAAATGCTTAATTTTACACAATGTTTGTTTGTCACCCACTGAAATTTCCATACAATTTTCGCCCTTTATCCGTGTGCTATGTTTTATCAATGATCCCTATTGGCTAGTTTATATGGAATCATACTAGAATCCTAGGATGACTCAAACTTGATCATGGTGCACAATCATTTTATTGTTCCTTCTTACTTGCTTTGTTATTGTGTTGTGGATAATTGTACCAGTATTTTCAGGAATATTTTAAGGAAAGTTGTGGGTTTCTTAATAACAATTAACATTTGCCAAGTCTGCTTCAGTTCCACTCAAATTTATTTTATATTTGCACTCCATACTTCTCTTGGTTCTTGTAGAATATTTGCTTGTAGGTATAGCATTCTTTGTTCCTGAGTAATATTTGCTGCGTGTCCCTCCTTAAATGAAGATTCTTGTTAATTATTCTCAGTTTCATGTACTGACACTTTGATAAGCTTTTGGATCAAAGGTGACCTTGTATGGATACACTTTTCATTCTTTCTGAAATATCCTCAAACAAGTGACTATATTATACTTTATTATTTTCTCATTTTTTAAATTTATGGTATTTGTGGTGTTTGGTACTCTTAATTTTATCTCTATGTATAGGGAACCTTCAAATTTGCTTATGAGTCTCAATATTTAATTGAACAGTTAATCATTTCACTAACTCAAGATTTATATTGTTTGTCTTTGACTTTGGAGTTATAATATAGCCCAGAATATCCTTAAGTATACAGTCTTTCTGATTTAACTTTCTAATTGCATAGATTACAAGGATGTAGCATGTATAAGCATGCCTAGCTATATTAAATTTAAAATGAGAACATTGTATTATCTATTCTAAGAAACATCTCAAATATTGATAAAAAGGCAAAGTACTTCATGCCATCATATTTACCAATGTCAAATTTCTCTATCATAGTTCTGTACATGCATTTGTATGGTAAGGTATGTCTTCTGATATAGTCCAATGTTGTGTCTGTTCATTGCATTTCTTGGTAGAAATGATGTAATGCATATTATATGAGTTTATCTGTGTAAGTTTAGGCCAATATTCACAATTAGTATTATTGTGAGACTTATGAAGACTGAATTTTGTGCTTTTTCCTCTTTAAATATTTCAGTTTTTAATTACTTAGTATAATAATATACTATTAAATTTGATATTTATATTTGACTTATATGAAATAGTTTAGGTTATAATTTCAAGGTAGTAAAAGTATTATATTTTAAAAGCCTATTAAACCCAATCATCAGATATTTAAGAAGAAATGATGATTTTTACATTATTTTAGCTTACCACAATTACCAATTAGTTGTACATTAAGCATCTTGTATCACAAGTGTGAGGAAATCAAGTTTCAGGGAAGTGAAATTTTCAACAAAGTTTCAAGGCCATATCATACGTTTTTTCCATCTCTGAAGATTTCCTTGGTAATAATCCAAAATTTTTAGGAGAGTTTCTATATATCATTCAAAATCAGACACTAGTTTAAGTTTTTTATATTTTAAAATATTTATTATAATGACAACTGTGGTGTTTTTCTAAGATATTAACATTTTATTATGAAATACTTCATCATGCAACTATATTGAACCAGAAGCTAATTGGCATATAATCCCCAAGGCTCATCTCCTGGGGCTTCATCAAAATTTGTTTTAGTAGATATAAGCATTTTAAATTAAGCATATTGTTTGCACAAATAAACATGAATTTTCTGGCTCCACAGGTAAGAGAAATTTTAGGTCATTTGCAGAACATTTTTGAGAATTACAGTATAGGATGAGAAATTTTTGTACCATAATTTTGGCTATTTTACATAGTGTGAAACTCTCTAAGTACTGATTATTTCATGAATTAATAAAATGTGTTCATCTATATCTCATTTACATGAAGTTTCATCTAAGGGGTGAAAATCAAGACCTTTTAGGAAATATACAAGACAACAAGTATTGATTATGTAATTGGGAATAAATATTGTCCATTTTGATTAACATAATCATCTCTAGATCCATCCATTTCTCATATATGATTTCACTTTTAATTATAGAAGAGTACAGTTATGGAAGAGTACAATTTTATTATGTATATGTACCATATTTCCTTTATCCATTAATATGCTGATAGACATCTAAACTGGTTCCATTTCTTACTTTTTATGAATAGTGAATCAAGAAACAAGGATGTTCATTTATCTCTATGGTAGGACCTGGAGCCCTTTGAGATACATGAGCAAGGGTGGCACAGATTTGATCATATGGCAGTCAACATTCAGCTTTTCCTGAAACACCATACAAATTTCCATAGTGGTTGCATGTGTTTGTACACCCAGGAGATGTTTTAAGTATTCTTCTTTCTCCAGTACCTGCTGCCATTTGCTTTCTTGTGGATAGCTGTCTGTGTTGAGAGAGAATCACAAATCAATTTCAATTTGAATTTTCTTTCCTGCCTAAGAATGTTGAGCCATGTTTTAACTACTTTTTGGTCATTTTTCTTTCTTGAGAACTATCTATTCATATCTTAACTCCCACTTTTTGTGTGGAAGGCATAATTGATTTACATTTCATTATGGAATAATCTCTTGAGTTAAAAATAATTAGGGTTTTTCAGGACATAGATATCATTAATTCTGAGGATTATTTCCATTGATTAACATAGCTGTTTAAGCACTTATAATTCTATTTGTAAGCTGCAGAGGTAATATTCTATGCTATGATAGTTCTTTACAGAATGTTCTTGCCTATGTCTTGAAGTGTTTCCCCTGTATTTTCCTATAGCATTTTCAGTAATCTATTTATTATAATTATTGATACTTTCAGAATGAAAGTATTGAGCCAAATGCGAGATTCATGACTAATCTCATTTTTTTTGTTTTGTTTTTGGTTTTTCAAGACAGGGTTTCTCTGTGTAGCTTTGCGCCTTTCCCGGAACTCACTCTGTAGCCCAGGCTGGCCTCAAACTCGCAGAGATCCGCCTGCCTCTGCCTCCCGAGTGCTGGGATTAAAGGCATGCGCCACCACCGCCCAGCCCTAATCTCATTTTTTACATGTGAATTTCCTATTTCCCCATCACCACCCATTGAAGATTTTGCTTTTGTTTCAATGTGTTTGTCAAAAGTTACAACGTTATAATATATATATATATATATATATATATATATATGTGTGTGTGTTTGTGTATGTGTGTGTGTGTGTGTGTGTGTGTGTGTGTGTGTCTTTCTATCCCATTGGTTTACATATGTTTGTTGTACTGGTCACACTGTCTTTGATCCTATGGTTTTGGAATGTAGTTTGAGATCATGTATTGTGATAACTTCCCAATTGCTTTCTGGAAGAAGAGCTTTGTATTGTTCAGAGGGAGACTTTGTTCTCCATCTGAATTTAGGATTGTTTTATTATAGTCTGTGAAGAATGTCATTGAAATTTTGCTGATGATGGCATTGTGCCAATAGAACTCTTTAAGTAATGTGTCATTCTCCACAATATTATACAGCATTATCTTCTACTTCATTGTGTGTAAATGGCACATATGATTGATTATACCACCATTGTAGCCATTTTCTCCTAGACCACTGGGTACATAAAGACATAGTCTATGTTCATTGATTCACACTACTATCTGTTGTTTTCATAGTGCTATGAGTAATAAACTGAGTATCTTCAATGTTGCTTCATGATATTCCAATATGAAGAACATCACAGAAGCTACTACATTTGTTCTCAAGGGACTCACCAACAATGCTGAACTTCAGATCATTCTCTTTTTCCTCTTTCTAGCAATTTACCTTTTTACTCTAATGGGGAATGTAGGACTAATTGTTTTAGTCATTGGAGATTCCCATCTCCACAACCCCATGTACTGCTTCCTCAGCGCATTGTCTTCTGTGGATGCCTGCTATTCCTCAGATATCACACCTAATATGTTAGTAGGTTTTATGTCAAAAAACAAAATCATTTCAGTCCACGCCTGTGCAACACAGATGTTCCTTGCTGTTACATTTGGAACCACAGAATGCTTTCTTTTAGCAGCAATGGCATATGATCGATATGTAGCCATTCACAACCCACTTATGTATGCAGTGAGCATGTCTCCTAGAGTCTATGTGTCACTCATCATGGCTTCCTATGCTGGTGGAATTATGCATGCTGTTATCCACACAGTAGCCACGTTCAGCCTGTCTTTCTGTCGTTCTAATGAAGTCAGACATATATTTTGTGATATACCTCCTCTGCTTGCTATTTCCTGCTCTGAAACTTATGTAAATGAGTTACTACTCTTCTTTTTTGTGAGTTCCATAGAACTAGTCACCATTTTGATCATTCTGGTTTCCTATGCTTTTATCTTATTGTCAGTTCTTAAGATGAATTCAGCTGAAGGGAGGAGGAAAGTGTTCTCTACATGTGGAGCTCACCTCACTGCTGTGTCCATTTGTTATGGCACAAGCCTCTTCATGTATGTGAGACCTAGTTCAAACTATTCCTTGGAGTATGACATGATAGTGTCAATATTTTACACCATTGGGATTCCCATGCTCAACCCGATCATCTACAGTCTGAGGAACAAAGATGTAAAAGAGGCAATGAGAAGACTTTTGAGAAAAAAATTTCATATTAAAAATTAAATTAAAAGTTAAGCTAATTTTTCATTGTCTCTTTATGATAAGTTCTTAATAAGCAGTTTTGTTATATTTTCTTACATATTTTCCATTGTACCTTTTCACCAGTCTTTAATACTACATTCAAACATAAAATCTTTGTTGCTTGTCACTGTTATACCATGTTAGTGGACCTACAAGATGCAAGGTAATTCTCTCATCTCCATTACCTGTCTTAGCCTAGAAACACTGTGATTAAAGAGACTTGTTGTCACCCTTGGCTTTATTTGTTTTCTAGGAATTCAAACTCAACATCCCTACCCTCCCATAGGAAACACTTTATAAACTGAACTATCTGCCATTATTTCCATGTTTAATTTTTGAAGAACATAAAGGTTCATCTATTTTTAGTTTAATAATCATTATTTTTAATTATTCACTTTCATTACATATTCATTTTTAAAATTAAAATAATGATCACATTCAACTTTCTACATGATATTTACAAATCTAAAGATGTGGCATCCCTTTGTTTCTTAAAACCTGTATGTGTGCACACAGATATTCCAGACACAATCACATGCAAATATGCTAAAATGTTTGTTGTAGTTTGATAGGACTATCTTAATAACACATCATACAGCATCCGACTTATGCAGAAAAAAGAAACAAAAACAAAAACAAAAATCAAAACAGAAAAAAACAACCAACCAAAGAATCAAACACACAAAACAATCTTATTTTTTTTCTATGTATGAATGTTAAATATCTAAAACCTAAAATTTTGCACAATTAAATTTTACTTAGGCATTTCTCTGTACATTGTAGATTTTTCTGTAGATTGTTTTCTTATTGTCTTCCTTGTTGTTTTCCTCTATATATGTCTTTTTTCCTAATCTGTCTTTAGGAGGTTATTAAGTATATTGAAGTACACTCATCAAAAGACTTCATTAGAACTAACTACATTTTAAAAGACTGTTTCTTTAAATTAAGAGATATTCTGAAGCACTAATTGTTTAGTTCTAACATTGAATCCTGTGTATATGTGTGCAAACATTTGTAAATATATGATACATACCATGTGATCATTGCTTTAAAAACAAATTAACTTGTCTCTCCACTGGAAAAATTTTTAGGTTCTCAGGGTTCTAGCTGTATACAATACCATGGTTATATCTGACTAGTTTGGTCAATTTCATAAAGCCTTGGTGCCTTATTCCATTTCATTCTTTACTTCCCCATCCCTTCCAGCACACAGAGGATAAACTCAGGACTTTACGCACATTAACCAAGGACTTTACCATAAAATTGCACCCAAAACCTCCAGTTAAATATTTTCTAGATGTCAATAACAATTTAATCATAATGTGAGGTTCAACCAACACAGATAATGTTTCTGTTGTCTTTAATCTTTGAAGATATGAATATTTTCTTTATTTTATTATGCAGTACAAAAATTTCATTCCTTAGTTCCTCAGAAACAAGAAAACCAGATATTAATATTTGTCAGGATTATATTAAAAGTCAAGAACACCGAAATTAAAACATGGTTGTATAAAATTCAACACATGGTAGATTTTGTCTTTCCCTTCATAAGCCTCTTCACACTTCTATGCGATGCCCACTTTCTTTACCCTACTCAGGTTATAGTTGGGTTTTCTTTTGACATCTACCACTCTGGTGAGGCTCTTAGAAAAGGTATCATCCTTTATTGCCCACATCCAAGGATGAGGTACAGAAAAAAAATCATTTGACTCTTAGTCTTTTTAAATAGATGTAATTTTCTTAGCAAAGATATCTTCTTACTCTGAATTTGAAGCAATTCTGCTAATTATGCATGGTCTTCTCCTCTCCATCACTCCTTCATTTCTTATTTGTTTATTGTTTTATTATTGTTATTATCATTATTGCCTTTTTAAATTTACTTTTTATTCTTGAAATGTGTGTAATAGGATGGTATATATGTATAATCAGATTTTTGCATGCCTCTATGGAGTCTACAGGTCAATTAAAAGTTTCTTTCTTCATTATTTTCCATTTGTTTTTTAAGACAAAAATCCCTCTTCAAATTTGGTACTCAATCATTGTCTAGATTCACTGTGCAGCAACTCTGGGATTGGCCTGTTTCCTCAGCTCTATAGTTACAGGTTCTTATTATCCTACCTAGGCTTTATATTCAGGATAGTAATCCAGATGTTGTTTCTCATACTTGTTTACATCTGTTTAGAAGACAGCCCTTTATTCCACTAAGCCAATCATCTAGGTTGTCTGCTACAGAACTAGTGATACTGTGGGGTTGTACTAGAGGAATAAATAGAGAGGTGATGATATGCAGTTAATGTAAAGATTTTCTTTCTTTATTTCGCACATAACTTTATTTGTTGAATAAATGAATATTTGTCAATATGTGCATAACCACAAAGAGCAAGTACTAGATTGAGAGCAAAATATTTGGGTTCTAATATGCAAAGCCACTTACCAGCTGTGAGGGCTCAGGCGAAGAGCTCAACCTGAGCTCAGCTACCTCAACTGTAGACTGGACAGACCTGCGTGGCCACCACGCAGGCTTAATGCACGGTTCAAATGCAGGGACATGTGAAAGTGCATGGACACAACTGGGAGCAATACACATGCAACAAGGAACAGCAATTAAAGTTCAAGTTGAGGAACACTGTCACACCTTTGGATGGTACCAATGGAGTCAACAGAAAGTGGCAGAGTAGCTAGCTGGCCACTGATGAGAATGAGCAAGCCGTTCTTCATAGTGGAAAGAATTCTGCAATATTCTGTAGCCTGTCCCGGTAAAGAGTCACTTCCCAAACTTCCTGATGTCAGAGACCCACCAATAACTCTCTTGAAGAAGCTCAAGGGCCAGATGTTCCTCAATTATTTACATGTGAAATGGATTGAATACAGTCACAATGGATGTAGTGTGCACACCCGACAGCAGCAAGACATTTCAAGGAACTGAACGTTGACTACAGTCTAGCATGCAAGTATCTATATACACAAATGAATTTCTTTGTTTAGGAAAACAAAACAAAAAAGTACAAAACATATCTGAAGATAAATACAAGATATAAAATGCAACAGAAAACACAAAACAATAACTGAAATATATAACTTTCCCAGAGAACTACAGGGAAGTGACAGAGAGCACCTCTAATGCAGGGGTATCTTGGCCTTTGGGAGCCAAGGAACACCACAAAGTCCCACCAATCAACAAAACTCACACAAGAGTTTTACTGGGGAGAAACACAGGGTGTGGCTGCCTGTGTATGGGAAGAGAGACAATAGATTGCTAAATGAAGGAGATGGCTTTTCTAGGGTTTTTCAAGCATGTGCATTGAGTTATTGGAAAAGCACAGCAAGATCTGTTGCTTTTTGGCCAATAACGCTGAGTCATTGGGGTGAGATAGCCAAGCATCAGGAGCTCTTGGTCAAGTCAGGGACAGGGTCTTTTTCCCTTGCCCAGCGTCCCTACATCCTGCCTTTTTCGATCACTATTAATAACTAATGAGGAGGGAGAGGAGGGTAAAATTATCATTAATCCATTTCCTGCTTTACAGGATCACTGAAGTCCATGAGGCAAGCTTGATCTTCACCAGCAGGGCATAATTGGGGGGTGTACGTCTCTGGTCCCATAGTTAGGGGTTGATAATCCTGTAATAGCAACTGATTAAAAGTCTGCTTAGAAATCTTTTGAATTTTTTGTTTAAAAATGTAGAGAAGAAGTTTATAAGACAGGGTTCAATTAGTAGGATTAGGTAAAGAAGGAGAAAGGGAGTTAAGAAAGGCAATATCCCATTCCATATTGGACCATGAACAGTTCACCAGCCAGAAGCATTGAGCTCTTCCTTGTGATTTTGGAGATCTATCTGGAGTTGTCACATCTTATCTTTTACTATGCCCTATTGGTTGTCATAGAAGTAACATTCCTCCCTGAGGAAGAGGCAAAGACCACATTTCTCTGATGTTAGTAGATCTTACTCTTGCCAATTTTGTAGCACCATGGCATCTAGTGAGTCTATTTGGCCATGGGGGTTGAGGATGGTCTCAGCTACCCACTGGAGATCCTGGATGAACTAAGAAAAAAACTAATAGTAGACAGGGAAGTAATTAGCCCAAATGTTCCATTGGTTATATATACCTAGGTATGCAAGAAGGGGTAACACCTTAACTTTAATTTGTTTGTCATGTCAAGCATTATAAACACTGGAATGGGAACTGGCAAGAGTTCTTCTCTGGGTACCCCTAACTTTGGGAAAAGAAACAGCAAAACATAAGTCCCTGACAACGCAGCAAGTAGGCAGGAATAAACTTGAGTGCTACAGAGGATCCAGGGATTGTGAATATTTGGACATAGGGACTGGGTGGTAGAGCTCTGCATCAGGGTATTATTATAGTCTGAGGAATCCAGTGTGCCCATAAAGTGTGTCTCTGAGGCATTAAAGCAGTCTATGATACCACAGAGAAAGATGTGAGACAGATAATGGGTAGTAGTAATATTTGACTCAGAGCAGTTAGTGAATGGCAAGGTAAATGAATATAATAGTACGATGGGTGAGGCCATGAATAGTGATGCGAGTTTGACTTGGAAGAAACTCACAACTAGCATTCTCTCTAGTGGCCAGGCAGAGTATAATTTAGTAGCGGATATACACAGGTTTAGGTCTGAAACAACAGATAGAGTGACCAAGAGGACAGAGAGATGAGATCAGTGTTTCCAAGAGGTAAGACATTAGGGAGGTATGAACCATTGATGGATGTTGAATCACATCTTCTATTTTATTCTACACCTAGGTGTTTGGAGAGTATGGTGCATACTCTGCATTTTGATCATGCTATCGGGGTGCCTGCTGAACATATGATAATACAATTTGCCAGTGACACCCTCTTCCCATCTGGTGTCCCATGGGTCTTCAATGTAGAGGTTGAAAAGTCCTCCTGTATGTAAAGATGACAAAGGGAATTAGGACAGCCCAGATTTGTCCCATGGTATCAATATGGGCAACCTCTATAAGTTTTTAGCCACTTTTTATAGTAATCTTCCCTTTGGTCGAAAAGAAAACAGGAATGAGAGCAAGTCCTGGTGATGGGGAGATGGATAAGGGAGTTATAAGGAACTGGATCAGCCTTTAACAACCTGATATAGAACAATTTCCTGAGCATATTAGAATGGACTGTTGGCTAGAGATTGGGGTTCTTTGGACATTGAACATCCATATGGAAGAGCTACAATGTACAGGTGTAGACAGGAAGAATTAGACGAGGAGAGACGAAGATTAGATATAAAAGATTTTTACAACAGTTGTTTCTGCAGTGGCAGAAGGTGTCACCATATGAGAGAATTTAAAAATTGAACATGCAAAGTTTGGTCATTGGGCTTTACTGAAGTCATACTATAGTAACAGAATGAGGCTTTAATAAATCTGACACTGTAGAATTAGAGAGAAAAAGTCAAACAATGACCTGCACCAAAAGGAGTTTTATAAGATACAAGTGAGAGCTGGGAGACAAGAAAGAAGCATAGGAAGAAATAGTGAAGCAGTGAAACTCCCAGGAGGAAGCTGGGGAGCATGGTGGCAAGGTCACAGAGGCTCAAGGGGCTTAAGGAAGCATCAGGACTTATCAGGCAGCTCCTAGTGGAGGAGTCAAGGAAGCAGATGGATGTGGTGGGGCCTCAGAAGGCATAGCAGGGAGATGCCACATGGTAGATGATCCAGAGGCCATTGCAGGCTCCAGGAGCCAGAGAGAGGACACTTACCAAGCAGGCCAGGAGAGGTGAATGGTTAGAGTAGGTGAAGCAAAGAAGCAGCTGAAGTCGTGGACTCTAGAATTTGGAATCAAATATGGTGGGTGGTAGAAGCCTGCAGAAATAAATGACCTATATATAACATGAAAGACAAATCAGCAACTTAAGTTCAATCAAAAGCTTAGAGTTTAGTTCTGAGTGGCCAAGTCACTTTGCTAGTTGAAAGGCACGGGTACAGGAGCTATTAGTTGTTCCTGGTGATTAGTATTTTGATTGGAAGGGTCCACAGAAGCTTATGAAAAGACTTGAGAATGGGTGCGAGGAGGGGCTGATGTGAGGGACCATGTTGGAGAAGCAAAAAGGACAGGACTTAGTTAGAGCTGCTATTGCTATGAAGAGATACCATGAAGAGGGCAAGTCGTTTAGAGGAAAACATTTAATTTTGGTGGCTTAGCATTTCAGAGGTTTCTTCCATTATCATTATGGTAGGACATGGCATTGCGCAAAAAGTTGTGGTGCAGGAGAAGGACGTGAGATCTCTACATCTTGATCCACATACAGCAGAAGAAATCTGTGTCTACACTGAGCACAGCTTGAGGAAAGGAGACTTCAAAATCCACTCCCACAGTGACACATGTCCTCCAGAAGACACAACCTACTCTAACAAAGCCACACCTCCTAATAGTGCTACTTCCTTTAGGGGCCATTGTTTTTTGTTTGTTTGTTTGTTTGTTTGTTTGTTTGTTTTTCAAGCTACCCCAGAGAATAAGAGGAGATGCAAGAGCATAGGAACCTAGCCATCCCTAGGGAGGATAGAATTTAGTTCTTGGTAGTGGGGACTATGAGTGACTCAATTGAGTGTTTTCTATCCATGGTAATGGACTTTGAGTTGCAGTAATAGCTAGTCATAGATAAGTAACTTGATGGGTGGATTGCTGGACCATAGAGGGTGAGACTATATTCCTTATATTCCTGGACAGACAGGAAGTTTAGTATAATAGAGGGTTCAACCTGGCTAAATTTGCAGAGATGGACTACAAAGAAAAGGATCAATTACATAATGCATGAGCTTAGATTCTGGAAGAGAAAAAGAAAGTAACTCAGAGGCCAAACCCTGGCCAAATAGATGTGAACTGTCTCAGACCCTCTGGGGTAGGCCAATCCAGATGAGTTTGGTACAAAGGTGAGTGTCCAGGTCGGTCTAAATAAACGCAAAAATATTTTGAGCCTGAGGATCAAGAGGAAAGGAAAAGAAGGCTTCCTTGAGGTCTAGTGCAGAGAAATGAGAAATCCCTGAGGTAAAGGTAGAAGATAATATAGGGCAATTGCAGAGTTAATAAACAAGGGATACTAAACTAAGCAGTAGGTTTCTTTTTCTTTTCTTTTTTTTTTAACTCTGAGTATGGGAGTGCTAAAAGGTTGTGAAAGGCTTTTTCTTAATAAGCCTGAGTCCCCTGAGACACTGGAGAGTGGGATTTTTTCATAATATACTGCTTTTAGAGAGCCTCATGGAGAACAGCCAGGATATAAGTCATACATTGTTCTCAAACTAGAATGTCTCCTGTGGTATTGGAGTTCCACTGGGGATCCTGGTTGGGGACCACCTGAGCCTCAACTGGGTGAACTGCATTAGTTTGGTAGATTTCATCTTCAAGTTCCCTAGTGTGGTCTCAGAATCCCGTGTTCTCCTCAGGAAGAAGGTTGTTGGTGAGAAACATGTAAATGTCATGGAAGGTCAGGTTGTACGATGGGACAATATATTGGAACTCTTTACAGAAGGTGTAGGCATTAGTGGTATAAGATGCTGTTTTTAAGTCATAATTTTTAGTAAGATATGTTTTTTATGATTTTTCACCATCTATTTTTCTTATTCTAAGGACAAGGAGCATCACATAAAAATTTATCCCAATCCAAAATATCTTGGAGACCTGTTGTTGCCTCTTTGATTAGCTTATACCATGTGCTTACCTTTAATCTAGATGGTAGTAAAGTCACACAGTATCCATGCTTTCCAATTCTAGCAAAGATGGCTGCCAGCCACAAGGCTGCCTCCATTTGGATTGTGGTGGATGGGGAGAGCCGCTAAGATGGCTGCAAGCCACAGATTCCTTATATTCCAAATGGTGTCACATCACATGGTTCCATTAAGATTACCTGTATATTGATTTTTAACTATCAATTCCCTGTTACTAGTTTCAAACTAACACTTTGTTATACATTTTACAGATTTTAATCATACCCAATATTACTTAAAAATCTTAACGTACAGAGCATTTGCATAATAGTCTTACTAATCTTAAAATTCATACCTTACCAAAGTTTTAGAGAATTAAACAAAATCAAAAAGAGTATGAAATTAGTAGCAATAATCCCCATTGGTAATAGTCTATCCATTTGTCCTATTTTGCTCTCCTTTCTCTGTCACATATTAAGGCGTTGTAGAATATTATTTTAAAATGTGTTGTGTTTTTTCCTATTGCTTTTGTTAACAATGCAAAGATGTGTTGCATTTTTTTATGTTGCTTTTGTTCAACACTGGGAAGCTGTGTCACTGTGCCTGTCTAAAACACATGATGGTCTAATAAAGAGCTGACTGGCCAATAGCAAGGAAGGAGAAAGGATGGGCAGGGCTGGCAGGCAGAGAGAATAAATAGGGGAAATCAGGGAGGAAAAGGAGAAAGAGCAAGAGAATAAGGAGAGGAGGGTGCTAGGGGCCAGCCACCCAGCCACCCAGTCAGACATTGAGTAAGAGTAAATATAAGATATACTAATGTATTTTATAGCTTGATCTGCTTAATGGGCCCCCTGGCAGTAGGATCATGATCCCTCCCTAGTACATGAGCTGGCATTTGGAACCCACTACCTATGATGGGATACTTTGCACAGGGGGAGGGGCTTGGACCTGCTGCAACTGATTGTTGTTCCAGGCTCTGCTGACTCCTCATGGGAGGCCTTACCTTCACAGAGGAAGGAATGGGGGAGTAGGTTGGGGAGGAAGGCTGGGGAGTGGGAGAGGGAAGAGAGAGGGATCTGTGGTTGGTATGTAAAATGAATAAAAAAATTCTTAATAAAAAAAGATATATTGAAGTAAGAGAAAGGTATAAGACCAGAGGAAAAAGGTAGATGGGGATAATTTAAGAAAAGCTGGCTAGTAATAAGCCAAGTGAAGGACAGGCATTTATTTGTAAGCTGGGTGGTGGGCTCCCCAAAAGAGTAAGAGAGCAAAAACAACCGAACAACCAACAATGTTCAGGTGGCCCATCTGCCACCTGACAGATTGTGGAGGAAACCTTTAAAGAAACACATTTTGGTATAGAGGAGGGGGAGCTGTAAACCAACTCCAGAGCCAGCTTTCCAGTGAAGTGGAGCCGCATAAAACAACCATTTTAATATTACCCATGCCAAAAAGATCCCTGAATCCCTATAGAGCTGAATCCAGTAAGCTAAGAACAAAGAAAGCTTAGAGATAAGAACATTTTTGAGCTCTAGCTACAGAGAACACTCAGGAGCAAGCTGAGAGATATACCAGCCAAGGTGTTTGTTGGTGCCTACTCCTCTGCTCTCTCCCTCATCTGCCCTGTCTGATTCTGGCTCCCATATCTGCAATGATCTTACAGAGTCATCAACAGTAACATAAAAGGGCAAAACATTCACAAAGTCTCAGGGGAGGAGGATGGACCACACACACACACACACACACACACACACACAAAAAAAAAGGGATTGGAGAGGAGATAAGAGAAATCTTGGTTGTACAGAGTATCTTTCCATTCCCCTGATCACTCCCAGTAGTTGTAAAAGTCGAATAATTTTGGGATCTAAGGTACCAGTAGGGGGGAAATTGGATTAGTTATCTAAGGAATACTGAAGCCAGGTTTTATTATAAAAGTGAATACAGTTGTGGTCCATCAAGTCTGGTGCCAGGTGGAGAGGCTAATGGGAAATGAGAAGATATGTATTGTTGCTGGCTCTGATCCTGGAGGCAGTGGGTGGGCAGACACAGAGTTAATGGCACAGATTCTGGGAGAAATGCAAGCAATCTCACTTATTAAACAAAGGGCTGAGGTATTTATGTGTGTGCTGTTCAGTAGCCTTTGTCATCTTGGGGGTCTTGTTTCAGGCTCCTTTGGGTCAGGACACTACTGTGCATATCAGAACTCTTTGTTTGCTTAAGGCGTGGCCTAGTGCTTTCAACCTTACCCACCTCAGTGAATGTCACTGTTCCCATGGATGAAAAATGAGGTAGGGAAAGAACACAATAGCCTGCAGTTAAGGGCATCCCCAGGACTCAGCGATGACTTGAACAAGACCCAGCTCTTTAGTGGGTTGTCACCACACTCTATGGGGACCAGGGCTAACAGCCTGAGGAGACTCAGAGCCTGGTACCAGTGCTTTTTTATGAGGTCCAAAAGCCTACCAAAGACAATAAAACTCAAACTCAGGAATGAGATCTCATTCGTAAGAAGGGGACAGGAATGAGTCACATAGTATCATAAGAGCACAGAGAAGCTGTGGGATCACAGGCAGCTTCAAGGGGGAGGATGAAAAGGAAAGGGAGAGGAAAGGGTCATAATAGCCCAGTCAGGTCTAAGAAAGCTGCAAGACTGCAGCTCTGAGGGTGAGGGAATAGGGTCAGTGAAGAGGTCCAGCCACAGCCTTAAAGAACATGGATGGGGGTACCCTACTCCTCCAAGAGTACCAGAGGGGTGCCAGACACTCAGTCACTTTTTAGTACTCAGAGAAGTCTTTCCATGGATCAAAGGGGAAACTTGACCTAATTACTGCTGGTGTCTGATATGCCAGGCAATCTGTGCACTAAAAGGTGAATATGTTGCTCGCAGACTGAAAATGAGGGATTGTGGTGATATTTTATTTGTGCTTTAATAAATAAAGCTTGGGAAGATCAGAGGAAAAAGCCAGCCACAACACAGAAGTCATGCAATGTTAGCACACACTTTTAATCCTATCACTTGGCACGCAGAATCTCTGTGTGTTCAAGGCCACACTGGAAACAGAGCTAGGTGTGGTGGCACATGACTCAAATTCCAACACTAGTTAACCATGGGGTTCTGGAGGGCTGTACTGACAGACAGGAAGTGTCAAAGCTGGGCGGAAAGAGGAAGTGATGTAGTTGGGTAGAGAGAGCAAATCACATGGCAGAAGTGCAAGACATGTAGACATATGTAGACAGGAAGTCACGGCATTTAAAGGTGCAGCGTTGGTGAGGTGAGGTTAGCTGTGGCTTTCTCTGTTTCCCCGATCTCTCCCAGGCTTTCACTCCTATATCTGGTTCCATGTTTTTTATTTAATAAGACCATTTAGAAATTCATCTACAAGGGATAGGATACCAGTGAGGCTCAGATGCCCAGGGGGAGCACAGTCACCAGGAGAGCTTATCTAAGTCAGTGGACTAAAGTAAGGGTTTTTCTTGCACAAGAGCATGTTGGCATTTGGGCGCAAAGTAACACCACAAAGTTGCATAATGAAAAACAGACAACATAAGAGATTTATTGTAGAGAAACACAGGGTGGTTTCTGCCTCTGTGTGGGAGCCCACAATTGACTCAGTTTCCCAGTTTGAATCTGAAGTCTATTCTGAGTCAATAGCATTCAAGCTTACTTGCTTCAGGGCTGTGAGAAAGTCCTGCTTAGCCCACAGAGTCTCCTTGAAGGGTTGTGAGAAAGTCCTGATTAGCCCACAGGAAGGAACACATCTAAGATCTTAGATACCTCTAAGATCTTAAGGAATACCTTAAGGAATACCTCTAAGATGAAGGCTGCTCATCTCAGCAGGATAGATAATGGTTGAATGCCTGTGCTGGGCATTGTTCTACCTCTGTCCTTCAAGACTGTATATCATCTGGCTGTGAAATAAACTCAGGGCTGTTGGGCATTGACTGGCAGTTCTTTCAACTCTTTTCTGTCTTCTTCATTGTCTCTACAATCCTCACACCTCCACCCAGATACCCAGTTGACCATCCGTGGGCTCCTACAGATGGCACCTGACTGTGAGGCCTGAGCACGGGAGATTTCTGTTATGGAACACCACAGAAGAAAAAAGGAGTGCACTCGAGAAAAGTTGAAGCTATGAGAAGTACAACTCCAGAGTAAGAGTGATTAAGTGTACATAAAAAAGCAAACCCAGGGTAAGAAAAAAAATATGAATAAATATAAAAAAAAGACTTGGGCCAAACAAATAGAAAACAGAGGCTTGTATATTTACTTAAAGATACCTTAAAGGCTAGAGGTACTAAAGTAGAATGTAAGCAACTGTGTAAATTTTTAGAATTTGTAAAGAAGATTTGTCCCTGGTTTCCTGAGCAGGGTACTTTGGACGCAGATATTTGGAGACATATTGGAGTTACAATACAGTAGTATCATGATAAGTATGAACCAGAAAAACTTCCAACAGATATTTTTAGTCTCCGTACCTCATATGGTACAGTCTAGATCTTCGTCCTGTCAGACAGAAGATGTTACCTAAATCAAGAAAAAATAAATCTTCTGCTCCACCAGAGGATGTTTAATAGATACCTCTAAGAAGTCATCTGATGAGGATAATCAGTCAGATGCTGCTGATGAAACAGAATTAAAAGTAAAAGCTGCAAAATTTTCTTCTCCACTTCTGACTATGAATGTTGAACAGCAGACAAGTAAAGAATTTAAGGAGGAGGAGGCAGGATTGATAGAATTAGAAGCTCCTTTGAGTAAAAAGTTGGAAACGCTTCAAGTTTCCTCCTTGAAAAGAAGCAATCCTCTTCCTACAGTGATAGCAGGTTTAGACCCTTCTAAAGATCTAACTATTAAGGTAAATAAACTTCCTATGATTGCAATGATCCAGAAGCCTCCAGGCTCGTGGCAAACTTTAGCTATTAGTCCATTACAAGCTTACAAAAGGAAGCGACTAATAAAGGAGAGGATATTAATGGATTTAAGATGTTTCCAGTTATGGAACAGCAGGAAGTTCAAGGAAACGTAGTCAGAGTGCATATGTTTATTCCTTTTAAACAACTTAAGGAGTTAAAGTGCGCTTGTTCTCAATATGGCCCATCAGCGCCCTTCACTAAAGCCATATTAGAGACTACGCCAATTGAAATCTTGCCTCCTGGAGATTGGAAACAATTAGTTAAAGCTTGACTATCTGGAGGAGATTACTTAATATGGAAAACAGAATTCCATGAGCAGTATGAAAGTACGGCTAACATTAACAGAGCTCAACTGATTCCTATTACTTTTGAGAGTTAGCAGGTAAAGATAATTATAGAGATGTGGATAATCAGTTAAATTTTAATGTGGCAGTGTATGCCCAAGTTGGTTCTGCAGCAAAGAAAGCTTAAAATAAATTGCCTGGCACTGGAAAGCAAATGGGGGAACTTATCAAAAATAAGACAGGGACCTGATGAATTATTTCAAGATTTCCTTTCCAGACTAATGACAGCAACAGAAAGGATATTAGAGGATAATGAAGCTGGACTTTTGCTTGTAAAACAGTTGGCTTATGAGAATGCTAATGCAGCTTGTCAAGCTGCCGTTAGACCGTTTAGAAAGAAAGGAGATATTTATGGTTATATTTGGCTATGCTCTGATGTTCGTCCTTCTTATACTCATGGGCTGGCTATGGCTGATATAATGCAGGGAAAGACAGTTAAAGATGTACTTTTTCAGTAAAGACAACAGGCTCCTGATAAAAGGAGTATTGCTGGAATTTGTTTTGGTGTGGTCAGATGGGACATCAAATTAGTCAATGCCCCAATAAGGGAAAGCCGATGGGACCTGGATTATGCCCTAGATGCAAGAAAGGGAAACATTGGGCAAATGAATGTAAGTCAATAAAAGATGTGCATGGAAATTCTCTGTCGGGAAATGGGCAAAAGAGCCAGCCTCAGACCCTGAGACAGTGTTATGGGACACTCCAACAGTTCATTCCTCAACAAGGAAATCCATCCAGGACCTCTACAGAGCAACCCCAGGCAGCAGAAGACTGGACTTCAGTTCCTCCTCCTACACAGTATTGACTCCAGAAATGGGAGTTCAAGCCCTGCCTACAGGTGTTTATGGACCTCTGCCAAAAGTCACTGGTGGTCTTTTGCTTGGAAGAAGTAGTACAACTATGCAAGGAATTTTTGTTTCTCCAGGTGTCATAGATGCTGATTTTGAAGGGGAAATTAAAGTAATGACTCATTCACCCAATGGGATTTCTGTTATAAAGACAGGACAGAGACTTGCTCAATTGATTTTTCTTCCATGAGTGCAAACAAAAAATCAAGCTCTATGAGAAAAAAATCAGAAGCAAGTTTTGATTCTTCTGATGCTTATTGGTTACAAGCTATAAGCCCACAATGTCCAGAACTAATTTTATTTATAAATGGAAAAAGTTTGGCTGTGGATCTCTGCTGCTGCCTCCATCAGTCATTGGAGAAAAGCTCTGTGGTAACAGGGTATTCACCGATCTGATCACTGGGGCAAGCCAGTTCAGTTCAGGCACTCTCTCTACTATTTCTAGTAGTCAAGCTGAGGTAATCCTTGGGGATTCCTGGCAACTTCCCTAGCACTGGGTTTCTCTCTATCCCCATGAGATCTCCCTCCATCATGGTATCTTTCTCATTGCTTTACTACTCCATCCCGGTTCCAGCTTGACCATCCCACAGCCAAACACCAACAGAGTTCCAGGAGTCCAATTGGAGAGAAAGAGGGATTCTATGAGCAAGTGCATCAGGATCATGATGGGGAAACCTGCAGAGACGACCAAACCAAACTAGTGGGAACTCATGAAAGTTAGATCAACAGGTGTGTAGCCTTCATGGGCCTGGACTAGGCCCTCTGCATGGCAAGACAATTGTGTAGCTTGATTTGCTTGGGGGGGTCCCTGTCCGTAGAATCAGAATCCATCTCGGGTTCATAAGGGGGTTTGTTGGAGCCCACTACCTATGATAGGACACCTCGTGCAGCGTTGAGGCAGCAGGAAGGGCTTGGACTTCCCTCTACTGGATGTGCCTCTCCCTGGGAGGCCTTGCCTTTTTGTGGAGGGGAATGGGGGTTAGTAGGGGGGAAAGGCTGGGGGGGAGTAGGAGGAGGGAAGAGGGGGATCTCTGATTAGTGTGTAAAATGAAATTCAAAAATTAAAATAAAAAATAAAAATAAATAAATGGAAAAAGGTTTTCTGGACACATGTGTGGATGTGTCTATAATTACTGCTAATCAATGGCCATTTGCCTGGCCTAAACAACAAACCATGACACAATTGCAAGGAATTGTCAGTCTCAGAATCCTGAACAAAGTAGTGATAAATTAACATGGCAAGATGAGGAGGGAAATGAAGGAAACTTCCGACCTTACATTGTTCCTCAACTGCCTGGAAATTTGTGGGAAAGAGATGTTATGAGTCGGATGGGAATTTATTTGTATAATCCTAATGAAGTAGTCACCAATCAAATCTTTCATCAAGGGTTATTACCAGATCAAGGCTTACGAAAAAAGAATGGTGGATGTGTATCTCCTTTGCTTCCACAGCAAAGGCCTGAATGAGCTGGATTAGGGTATTTTTAAAAGGGGTTATTGAACAGTCTGTACCCCATGCAGACCCTTTAATTTGGAAATCTGATGATCCTGTATGGGTGGATCAATGGCCCCTAACAGAAGAAAAGATATTAGCAGCCCAGCAGTAATTACATGAATATCTGGATAATGGTCATAAAGAGTCTTCTAATTCTCCTTGGAATTCTCCTATTTTTGTTATAAAAAAATAAGTCAGGTAAATGGAGATTATTACAAGATCTTAGAAAAGTGAATGAGTGAATGAAACTATGCAATTGATGGGTGCTTTGCAACCTGGATTGCCCTCCCCTATGGCAATACCTAGTAATACATAGAAGATTATATTGGATTTAAAAGATTGTCTTTATACAATTCTTTGGCTCCTCAGGATTATCAAAGATTTCTTTCAATTTCCCTCTGAAAACTTTAAGGAACCAAGAAAAGATTTCATTGGAAAGTTTTACCTGAAAAAATGGCTAATAGCTTGACATTATGTCAAAAGTTTGTAGCTCAAGCTATACAACAAGTTAGGACTCAGTTTTCACAAGTTTATATTATTCATTATATGGATATAAGGATGCTTATAAGGATGAGGGAATTTCATTAGCTACCTATGGCCAAATATAACAAGATTTGGCTCAAATAGGATTAATTATAGCCCCTGAAAAGGTTCAAAGAGAGCCACCTTTCCAGTATTGGGGATATATATTATATTCCAAGGAATTAAACCCTCAGAAATTGGAAATAAGAAAAGAAGAGTTAGAAATATTGAATGATTTTCAAAAGTTATAAGGAGACATTCAATGATTACGATCTTATTTAAAGTTATCTACTGGTGATTTAGAACCTTTGAATGATATTTTAAAAGGAGATAGTGATCTTTATTCACCTAGACAGTTAACAGAAGAAGGAAGACAGGTTCTTTCACAGGTTGAGAATGGTATTCAGTATCAACAGGTACATTATATTGATTATGATCAACCTTGGCAAGCACATATCCTGCCCACCAGACTTGCTCCTACAGCAGTATTATGGCAAAGTGGTCCTCTTTTATGGTTACATCTTCTTGCTTCACCAGTTAAAGTATTATATCCATATTATGAAGCTGTAGCATGTCTAGTGAACAAGAGTCAAGTTGAATCTGGAAGATATTTTGGCAAAGAGCCTGAAACTATTAGTGTGCCATTCACTTGACAACATATTAATTGGTTATTTCAAATTAATGATTCTTGGCAATTGCTTTTGCTTGGTTCTTGAGTCAAATTGATAATCTTTATCCTGCTGACCAATTATTACAGTTTGCTCAGATCCATTATTTTATTTTTCCTAAAGTAGTAATGCATGCTCCTGTGAAAGATGCTGCTTTGGATTTTACTTACAGTTCTTCTAATGGGAAAGCAGCTTATGTGATTAATTGTAAAGGATATGTAGTTCAAACTACTCCTGCCTCAACTCAAGTGGTCAAATTAAGAGCTGTTTCTATGATCTTTCAAGTTTTGAAAGATAATTTATTTAATTTATATACAGATATCCAATATATTTATATAGCTCTTCAAGTTATAGAAACTATTTCTTATATTAAAACTACTAATGAGCAAATAAACATGTTATTTCAACAAATTCAGGATGTCATTCATCTAAGAAAATTGCCATATTTTGCGGGACATTTTAGAAAACATTCAGATCTTCCTGGTCCTTTGGCTGAAGGTAATGCTTTAGCTGATAAATTTACTCAGTTGATCATTTTATCTCAAGTTGAGCTTGCTCAGTGATCACATGCTTTGCATCATCAAAATAGTAAAAGCTTAAGAAAACAATTTGGTTTAACAAAAGAAACTGCTCATCCAATTGTTAAGAAATGTGCTATGTGTCCTCAGTATTTGACTGTACCTCATTTTGGAGTAAATTCTCACGGTTTCTTCCTAATTATTTATGTCAAATGGATGTCACTCATATTATAGAATTTGGAAAATTGAAATATTTGCATGTGACAATTGATACTTATTCAGGATTTTTAAAGGCCACTGCTCAAACTGGTGAGGCCACAAAGTGTGTAAATGCTCATTGCCTGAAATGTTTCTCCTATATGGGGATACCAAAAGTTATTAAAACTGATAATGGATCTGGATAGGTTAGTAAAACTTTTTATCAATTTTGTCCTCAATGGTAAATTGAACATAAAACAGGTATTCCTCATAATTCTCAAGGACAAGGTATCATTGAAAGTGCTCATGGCAGCCTCAAAATACATCTTTAAAAATTTTAAAAAAAGGTGAATTATACCCTCAATCTTCACATAATGTACTGAATCAGGCCTTATTTGTTTTAAATATTTTAAATGTGGATGCTGCTGGAAAATATGCAGCTGATCAATTCTGGCATGAAGGCACCACCACAAAATTTGCTCAAGTTAAATGGAAAGATCCTTGTACTGGTTTATGGAAGGGCTCTGATCCTGTTTAATATGGGGATGAGGGCACGTTTGTGGTTTTTTTCACAGGATGAAAATGAAGCTCGTTGGTTGATTTAAAGATTGGTGCAGTGTATGGAGCTATGGAAGGGCTCTGACTCTGTTTAATATGAGTACAAGGGCATGTTTGTGCTTTTTCACAAGATGAAAATGAAGCTTGTTGGTTGATTGAAAGATTAGTGCAGTGTATGGAGCAGAGAGATGCTGATCTTTATGTTGCTAATGACCATCTAGAGATGCTACAGATCTTTTGGGTCTATGTTCCTGATCCACCAATTTTACATCCTGCAACTTAGGAAGGAAAATAAATTGTGGTTGCAGTTAATGATACCAGGCTTTTAGATAGACCTGCCACACAAGAATTCCAGATTGCTCACAGTTTTTCTTGTATTGGATATGGTAGAGGCATTCCTATGTGTTTTGCAAAAAATATTACTTTGGAGGCATGTCTCAGAGTGTCTCCAAAATGAGTATTGGGACATCATAAACAATGCACACATTATACAAAGTTATTGCTTCTTTAAGGTAAGTGAATAAGCAATATTTCACTCCCTCAATGATTTCCTCCATGCACAAAAGAACTGCAAGAGTCTAACATAACTTTGTTATTGAGATGATGTATTGGCATTGTTCCTTTAAAGTATAACATCACAGGTACACAACAGTATTTTCTTGATTGGTCCAAAAATCAGGATGATTATAAAGACTTCTATCTTGTGTTTACAGCAGAATCTTGGGGCCGAAGACTGTCAGCTGGAATTTGATATTCCAGTGCTGGATCTCTACAAACTTATGTTTGGAGACTTGCTGCCACCAAGGAAACAGAGGCAGGACATTCTAATTGCTTGAAACCTGTTTGTCCTTTGAAAGGAACTGTTTTAACGTGTGTTAAAATGTGCTATGTTCTTTTAGTTGGTGAAGCAAATATTTTTATGAATGTTTCTATGTTTAATGTATCATGTCTTAATTGCATTTTGACTAATTGTATTTCTCAAATGGATAATCATACTCATATAATAGTGTTAAAAGAACCTTCATTTGTAATATTACCAGTATATATGAGTGATCCATGGTTTGATGATAAAGGGTTATAAGTGACTGAAAAAAATCAAGAAAGTTTTAAGTAGACAAAATCATGTTGCTGGATTTGTTATAGCAGGAATTGCAGCTCTTTTTACTATGCTTGCCACTACTACTGTTGCTTCAGTGGCTTTGTCTCAATCCATTCAAACAGCAGGGTTTGTTAATCAATTGTCTATGATGGTTTCTATGACATTAGAGACTCCTAACGATATAGATGTGAAAATGGAACATAAATTGAATGCTTTATATGATGTGGTACAATTTTTGGAAGATGAACTCCAAAGCCTAAAAACTTGAATACATGTGAAATGTCATGCTAATTATGAATGGATTTGTGCTACATCTTCTGTGTATTACAAAAGTGCTACTGAATGGGAAAGAGTTAAGTCACATCTTAAAGGAATTTGGCATGATTCTAGTGAATCCTTAGATTTGGCTAAATTACAACATCAAGAGATTACAGAAATAAAGAAAGGCTAAATTGGATTTTGATGCAGCTAAAACAGATGATATTTTAGAATAATTCAAAAAGGCTATTTCATCAAGGTCATCATTTATCATTTACTTCACTCTTAGGTAGTGTTGTACTTATTGGAGCGTGTGTCTTAGCAGGCATAATCAGTTTGCCTATGATTTTCAAGCTGATTGTGAAATAGTTATGGAGATTGGGCTTGGATTTCCACAGAGTAAAACTCCACACATTCCACTGACTTGACACTAGAGGCTGGTAGCCAAAGACAAGTACTTTTTCTTTGCCTCCTTTCACCCTAAGACAGAACATGAATGATGGAATTCATGTTCCCATGACAGGTAATATTGGAGTGTGGCAAGGAATGACCTAAGACAGGCTAAGACCTAAAGTGGAGTCTTAAATAAATAAAAAGGAGGAATTGTGGGAACCCATAACTGACTCAGTTTCCCAATTTGAATCTGAAGTCTATTCAAATAATTACTGCAGCAGCTTTGGCCCAAGGATTTTTCTTGGGCACTCTGACCATTAAGAGTTAATAATACACTGCTTGGGACATGGTAAAATGCTCTGGGTAGCTTGAAGATTTTATTTTGGTCTAGCACCCTTGAAGCAACCAGAGCTACCAGCCTGAGAACAGGCTGTCATTTGCCCCTAGATTCTTAAAAATAGGATGATAGGGTAAATGAATAAAAATGATAACTCTGTTTATTAATGATGTCAAAAATTGAGGGAAAAGGATTGTAAATAATAAATCTGTTCTGTCAAAGTTTATTAATGATGACTAAAATATGAGCAAGAGGAAGTGAAATACATGTCTAAAACCAAAAATGATAAGATCTATGTTTTAGAACATCATGAATGTATCCCTCCTTACTAAATTCTGTATAAATAAAGAAGCACTCTGGCTGTTAGTCAAGCTGCAAGATTCTCCCTGCTACCATGGCTTGGCTCATTTCCTTCCCTCATGAACTCCTTACATCCTCTGCAGGGATATGCTCACCACCAGGGATGGCTCCCTGCATACTGGCACCCAGAACACAGACCTGAAGAGGTAATCTACTTGCAGTAAGGATTGGACTTCACTCAAAGGGTTTCTTGAGACCCCTGAATAATAAATAGACCAGGAGCTAGAATGGGGTGAAAAGTTAAGAACTATAAATAAGTCATGGGCCTTAAAGATTTTAAGATAGATTCTTTATAGGTATAAAAAAAGAACTTTCAAAAAGCTATGAGCCGTAATGAGCCTAAATAAAAAAGATTCATTGTAGATATAGTACAATATACTAAAAAAAAAAAAAAAAAAGAAAAGAAAAGGATTGAGATACTTTTTCACTGGCCCCAGAGAGTTAAGTTTTGACTACCTGAGATAGAAAAGTCTAATACATGCCAACACTGTGAATTCCTTTCAAGCTCTGTGCTTCTGGAGGCTGGCTCTCCAGGCATCAATACATAGTACATCAGGAACAGAGATATTGAAAGGACAATCAAGAAGACTGTCCAGGGTAAAGTCATAGCTCTTCTTGGAGACTGTCTAAGATGGAAGCACCTCCTGAGGATTTTCCAAAAAGAAGAGGCAACTACCTAATTCTCACCACAGCTAGGACCTCACTAAGGATGCTGCAGACTCAATATAATAAAAGGGTTGGTAAGAGAAGTGAGAAGTAGAAGTATAAAAATGGGACAGACTAATTCCTCTGGAGAGAAATGTATATTGATATCCTTAAAAGTTCAAAAAAAAAAGAAAAGAAAAGAAAAAAGTATTAAAGTTCAAGAACACAATTTGTCAGAAGTTTTACAATTTGTGCAAAAGACTAGTCCTTGGTTTCCAGATCATGGAACTTTGGATTTATAAGTTTGGAAAAAAGTAGTAAAATAGGTCATAAAAGTTTAAATAAATAATCAATGGGTTTAAGAATGAGATTTGAGATGTGAAAGCTTAAATTATGATATATAGGTCAAGGAAAATAAATGATATATGGTATGCAGGTTTAAGTTAAGTCTAACGTTGTGAAGTAAGTTGTGAAGGTTTGAGTATGTGTATTTTAGGTCTGAGAAAATAGTTTAAAATATGAACATTTAAGTATGTTGTGAAGGTTCAGGTAAGTGATACATGGGTCTGAGTAAGTACTCTACTGAAGAAAGTTTTTGTGAGGTCTGAGAAGTATAGGCTTAAGGTATGGGCATATATGAAGGCTTAGCTATAAAGAATGTTTTATGCAAGTTATAAAGGTCTGAGGATGAAAAGGCTTAAAAGCAATGATAAAAGAAATTGATTTGAGGTGTGTAAAAATAATGAAAAATTTTTCAGATTTCTTTCTCTTGGTACTTTGCTGTTATATTGAGATTTAAAAAGTTCAGAGTTTTAACATTAATCAATAAAATTCTGATAAGCTATCAGTTGAGCTCTGGTAAACACTGACTAGTATTATCATAGTCTAAAATTCAAGATTTTAAGTTCCCTTTAGTTGTTTCTAACTATAAAGTTAAAAATGTTTCTCATTATGTTAAAATCATCTGTCTAATCTATATACATCAAGACTTCTGGAAAAATTATGTTAATGCTTTTAACCAAAATCATTTTTAGGTTTCCAAACTTCTGGAAAACAATTGTTAATGCTTTAAATCAAAATCATTTTTTAGATTTCCATACTGCTGTTCTACCATCCAGAGCAGTATGCTATTTTACAATAGGCACTGGATCCTCTAATTGTTCTGGGGAGGAGTTTCCTCCACAGTGACTGGGAATGACTGGACCACATTTGACATGGGGGACTGTGAGAGGCACCCCCCCCCAAGGTGTTTCTGGATGGTAAAGTGTTGTCTTCTTGTTTCTTGTTGATCTGCATTCATTGGTCCAATGTTGTCCTTTGCCACAACTTCTAGGTAATCCAGAAGGCTAGGGCCTTTTATTTGGATCATCCCTAGAAAAAAAAAAAAAAAAAAACATTGTTTCTAGGAATGCCCTGTCTACAATTTCTTCATAGATGGCCTGGTTTACCGCAATTAAAACATTGACATTTTGATGTCTCGTTAGACCTTTGGAAATCCCCTCTCCTATCCAAGTCTCATCATCATAGTTAGACTAAATATTGACTGTGATTGGATCTATTTCTCTATCTGACCTTTGAAAGTCCAATTATCTTTTTACATTCTAAATGGGCATTTTCAAAAGCCAAAGATTCAATTAGTACTCATCTAACTTCTGGATCTGATCTCATTCTATTTACAGCTTTAGTCAATCTCTGCAAAAAGTCAGTGAAGGGTTCTTTTGAGTCTTGTATAACTTTAGTATCTGACTGAGTTCTTTTCCCTGATTCTTGAATTTTGTCCCAAGTATTTAAGGCTCCTATATGGCACAGGAACAAGGTGTGTTCATCAAATGTAGCATGACTATTTACATCAGCACAAGAGCCCCCAACAAGTATTTGATTTGGGGAAATCTCAAAACCTTTAATTTTATTTTGTTGTTCAAGGGCCCTAGCTTCTCTCAACCAGTTTTTTGATTCTAACTGAGGATCGTATTCTTATACTGCTGAGACTAGTTGATTCCAGTCGTTTGGAGTGATTCTGTTTCAAGAGGACCACATACTCAACATTTGCCTCATATGTGCTGAATGCATACCATAGGAAACTATTGCTTCCTTAATATTTTTTTAAATCTTCAGTACGTATAGGTTGCCATTTTCAGTCTGCATATCCTTTGGGATAATTGTTATTTGCTGGCCTTTCATAAACAGTAACAGGATAAATCATGGCAGGTGTGCTAACAACACTAGGCAGGTCATCTTTAATTTTGTAATTTAATGGTGAGGTTTACTCCCCTCTAACTTCTTCTGTCGGTATCTAAATATTCTTTTTATCAGTCTCAATAAGTTCTTCTAAGACTTGAAATCTATTAGTAGTTGTCTTTTGTAGGGTCTGAACCTCCTGAACAGTGAGGACATCTAGAGCCTACATTAAATCAGTCAGTTTCTTGTTCTCATCATTTGTATATACTTCTAAAGCTTTTACATTATCTGTCAAGGCTGCTTTGTCTTCCTTAGTGACAAACTGTCCAGCTTGCAAATTACCTTCCAAAGCTAGTGTTCTTTCTGCAAATTTCTCATGACCATTTTGCAAAGTCATTATGATTTTAGTCAGTTTCTCATTTTTGACGTTTTTGGTCAAACCACTTTTTTAAGGCTAAGTTATAAATTGCCAGACTAATAACAATTATAACTAAAACTGTATCCATCCTAGTTAGGTTCCTTATTTCTCCTAGCATCTCATCCACAGCAGAAATGAGCAGGTTTCTAATTGCCTGCATCATATTTCCTGCCATTGGTATGGAAACGGTTTACAAATTGTAAACTTTATATTTATTTATTTATCAATCTAAAGTTTAAAGTTATCAAATAATTTACCTCAGTTAAAACCCTCCTCGGAAGATTGTGGTAAGTGTAATAATCTTGGTTGACCTGCAGATAGAATTGATATTCGGTGGCTGGTTCATGCAAAGATTTTAGGATGTGGGTCACCAGGCAGTGGGATTGGGACCTGTCCCTATTACATGAGTTGGCTTTTTGAAACCTAGTGCCTATGCTGAGACACTTTGCACAGCCTTGGTGCAAGGAGGAGGGGCTTGAAACTGCCTCAGCTGAATATAGGAGGCTCTGCTGACTCCTCATGGGAGACCTTGCCTTGGAGGAGGTGGGAATGGGGGTGGGTTGGGGAGGAAGGTTAGGGGTTGGGAGGAGAGAGGACAGGGGAATCTGTGGTTGGTATGTTTTATATATATATATATATATATATATATATATATATATATATAAAATAAATAAATAATGAGGTTTCATCAGTAGGTGTGGTAATTGTAGCACCAAAGTAGGTTGACTCAAGCTAACTCAGGTCTGACTCAGGCTCCCAGAGTTGATTGTCCTATGAGTTAAAGACCCACCCAGGCCAGCCCCAACCTGTTACATGTGAATACTAGCTAGTGCTCAAAAGGCTGGACCAGTTAAAACAGGGTTGAGGGAACTCTGGGGAGTACTACCATATGCAGCTTGAAAGCCTGCAGGATGCACCTGGCCCACCTGGCAGTACGTGCTGGGCCTAGGCAGGAAGTGGGAACAGGGATGCTCCAGGCTAATCTGCCATAGGCACTATTCAAAGTCAGGAGCAGGGGTTTTAAAAATCTAAGTTTGGGTGCGAGTGAGCTGACCCCATATTACTTGAACTTCCCATGATGAAAATGGCATTTGCTAATCCAGCAAACTATAAATTTTAGTGTGTTCAAAAGCACTCCATCACTGTCAAATGAAATCTGTATGTACAATATAGATCCTGATCTGAATTTAAAGTTCCAGTTATATTAAATGCTCTAAAAAGCCGATGGTTCACATTCACGACACACTGCCGTCTGCCTCCCACTCTGAACAAATGACTCTATGGCACATTTGTTCTGTAACATGAGTTAATATGATAAAATAACTTCCATCCTATTATAAAGGTGATTTTATATGATATGAACACCTTCATTATTATAACTATTCTCAGAGAGTAAAAAGCCTATAGATGCATCATTGTTTCTTTATAGTAATCCAAATGGTGGAGCAAAGGAACAGCCATAGTGCTAGAGCTAGGAGAGGTCCTCCACTATGATAATGCTTTATAGAAACTCAGAAACAGAACAACTCTGAAGATCTGAGGACTAGCAAGTCACCAGTGTGATACAGAAGCCTGGGCCTGGGAAAGCCATAGCATACTACTTCAGTACATAAGAGCTGACACATATGGTCTTCTATATTAAGTATGACTTTTAGATTGCCAGAGGGTGGAATGGCACAATAGCCAGCCCTATTAGGATCTAGTGGACACAGCCAAAAATTGTTTTCCAGCCTAACTTTATTGTTGCTTGAGAACTGGGTATTAGACTTACTTGGTGCTTCTTACACATTTCTTCATTCTTATTTTTCCCCATGTCACTAGCCTTCCTTACCATTTTATTTTGGATGCATATAGTATATTTTATTTCACTGGGATACTGCTTGAGAAAACAACATTTTCAGAGAAATGTGTCTTGTGTCTCATTTCCATAGGATTTAAATATACTTTTGAATTGATGTTGGAAAACAAAGAGGCTATTTGAGCCTATTGGATGAATTACATTTAGTTTTCATGTGAGAAGTGTAATGGGTTTTAGGAAGAGTTGGAATATCTTAGTTTGAGCATATTGTCTACTACTACATGTGGTTTACTATGGGATGTTTGTTAGGTTGTTTTTAAGGGATTTTCAATTATATAAGGGTCTTAGATAAGGATTTCTGACAAGTTGGTAAGTTCACTGTCAGGATTTTCTACCTTTTACCGTTTGAGAAATTCATGACTTACTGTTTTGTTTCAGAACATAATGAAATTAAACAAAGCACTCTGTGATTGTGGAGACTGATGGGCCCACCTGTGGAACACAAGTGAAGATAATGGCTCCCTCTCTCCCAGAATCTTTCACTAACCAATAAATAATTCGGTATTTAAGAGTAGACTAATTACTTGTTCCCTGATTAATTTCAATCAGAGAGCAGTCAGTTAAGTCTATAACAGTCATAACACTATTGCATCAGTGGGTACATCTTTCTTGTTAGGTTGGCATTGTAGTTTGTAGAGTTAACAGCAGTTTAAGAATGTTGATGCCAGTCAGGCAGTGATGGCACATGCCTTTAATCCCAGCACTTGGGAGGCAGAGGCAGGTGGATCTCTGTAGCAGGAATCTTAAAAGGTATTATTAATTAAATCAAACCTAAGGCCAGTTATTGTGGTGAATGGTGGAAGATCAGAGAAGCAGAACAAGCCACAGCTACCTCACCTCACCAGTTCCTCAGCTGATCCTGTTTCCTCAGACTGGAAACCTCTGAGTCTTCATCCAGAATGAATCTCAGCTGAACTGCTGCTCCAAAGCCTGAAAGCTTAACTAGCTAAAAGCTTCTAGTTTCTGGTCTTCATGCCTTATATACCTTTCTGCTTTCTGCCATTACTCCCTGGGATTAAAGGCTCACTTTCTGGGATTAAAGGCGTGAGTCACCATGCTTGGCTGTATCCTTGAACACACAGAGATCCAGGTAGATCTCTGCTTCTGGAATGCTAGGATTAAAGGTGTGATTGCCACCTTTTTCTAGCCTCTGTATCTAGTGGCTGTTCTGTTCTCTGACCCCAGATAAGTTTATTAGGGTGCACAATATTTTGGGGAACACAATACCACTACAGATCTCAGTGAGTTTGAGGCCAGCCTGCTTTACAAATCAAGATCCAGGACATCCAGGGCTGTTACACAGAGAAACCCTGTCTCGAAAAACCAAAACCAAAAACAACAACAACAAAAAAAGTTGATGTCTATTCTTCCTTATTAGCCTACATAGAAATTTCTAGCACTGATTAAGCTAGCAAGTATAGAGAAACTATTCAGAATAGCTACAGCTTGGTTTTTCTGTATTACATATTGTAGGGCCTAGGATGTTTTCAGTAATAGGGTCTTACCTATTTCTGGTGAGCAATCAAGAAAAAATAGCAAGAGCATATATTATTTTTGGAGCCTCTGGGGCCTCTATAACCAATGACACTTATGGGTGTATTCCACATCTGTAGACACATTTCAAAATGGTCTTATTAATTAAAAACTTTCAGCTACACACATCTGACACTAATAACCCATAGTTTCTAGAACCATCATTATTTGGCCAGCCAGGATCTCTTCCTTCTAATTCTTTTTTAGTATATTTTAGTTGGATGTTAGCTGTTAGGTTTCTATATTGGCTTTCATACACACTTTATTAGGTACAACACCCTCCCTCCATGCCTACTGATTTCCCTCTTCTGTCACATTTTCTCTTGCATTACATTTTACCTTTATCCTTTCATATCTTTTGCTTTAGGCATTCCTCCACACTGGCCCTTTTCTTATTTCCTCTCATGCTCATCCATGTTTACACACATAACTAAGACCCACTTTCTAGGACTGGATCAACTCATTCAGTACACTTTCCACTTGTCAGTGAAAATAAATGGGCTGTTCACACATGACTGATCAAGTGAAATGAGATACCAATATCACATAATCATTTTCATGAATCTCAAATACACAATTTAACTTTCAAAATAAATATCCTGTTATACGTGTGTGTGTGTGTGTGTGTGTGTGTGTGTGTGTGTGTGTGTGTGTGTGTGTGTGTTGTGCAGGTGTGGTTTTGTAGCAAGAGGTCATGAATCTGAATGAGAATGAGGAGAGGGATATGTGGGAAGATTTCTCCAGAAGGAAGGGAAGGGGCAATGATATAATTATACTACAATCTCAAAATATAGAAGAAATAATTTTTAAAAAATGAGGATAAACATAGACCAAGAAAAACCAGACAAACAAAAAAACCAGTGTGAGCTTATGAAATGGTTAAGTGGATAAAGGTGCTTGATACAGATAAAATCTTGCCCCTGCCCATCTGAGTTTTGTCTCTGTAATACCAATGGTGGAAGGAAAGAATAAACCTTTGTCCCCAAGCTGTCTTCTGATTTTCCTCCATGTACCATGCTATGCAAACACACATACACACAATGAATGAATGTATCAAATGATTTAAAAGTAACATTGTTCAATTACAATGTTATGATTAGGGTTTTTTATTGATTATTTCAAAGAATAAAATAAAGCTAGAAGCAAAGCAGTGTTTCATTGGAAGAAATCTGAATTTCCCCACAAAACCACTTCTCAAGTAGTCATCCTGTAAGAAAGCTTTCTGGTAAATATGCTTTAAGAATTCCTCCATAAGGGTCCCCAAAAATCCACAAAGATGCCTCCACTATAGACTACAGACAATAGTCGAGAGAGTGCCTGAGCTGACCTACTCTGGTGATCAGATGGCCAAACACCCTGTTATGATAGAACTCTCCAGTGACTGATGGAAGCAGATGCAGAGATTCATGGCCAAGCCCCAGATGGAGCTCCAGGAGTCCAACTGGCGAGAGAGAGGAGGGATTATATGAGCAAGAGATATCAAGGCCATGATGGAAAAAGCACAGGGACAAATAGCCACACTAGTGGAAACACATGAACTGTGAATCAATAGCTGAGGAGCCCCCATGGAACTGGACCAGGCCCTCTGGTTAAGTGAGACAGTTGATGAGCTTGAACTATTTAGGAGGTCCCCAGGCAGTGGGACCGGGACCTGTCCTTGGTGCATGAACTGGCATTTTGGAACCTAGGGCCTGTGCTGAGACACTTTGCTCAGCCTTGATGCAGGGAGGAGGAGACTGGACCTGCCTCAACTGAATCTACCAGGCTGGGCTGAATCCCCAGGGGAGACCTTGCCTTGGAGAAGGTGGGATTGGGGGGTGGACTAGGGGGGGAAGCCTGGGAGGTGGGAGGAGGGAGGACAGGGGAATCCATGGCTGATACATAAAATTAAATTAATTATAAAATAAAATATTTATTTTTTAAAAAAGAATTTCTCCATAAGGACTCTAGAATTGGGACTGTGTGACATAATGCATGCTAACAGTTTGCTGTAAGGTAAATGGGAATCATTTAATCACAGGATCCTGAATACCCAGCCTCTACTTATGAGAAGCAAAAAATAACCATATATTTGTGTTCTAGAACAGTATTGACATAAAAATATTCATTATACATTTCATCAATGTAGTTTGTTATACAGAAGAAAGAATTCATTTGTGAAAAATGCTACATGAGAAAGATGATTAATGTTCTTAAAATAATTTCTAATACATAAGACACTAATAATTTCTAATATGTAAGACACTAATAATTAAAATAATAAAATACTAATAATTTGCAACCATGTACATATTATGTAAATTTAGATTAAAACTTAATTTCGTTCTGTTATTTTTTAAAAGTGTATATTATTTATGAACCAAATTTTCTCCACAATTTCTTCATTGCATCTTTTACATCTTTGTTCCTTAGACTGTAGATTATAGGATTCAACATGGGTATTACAATGGTGTAAAATATTGACACTACCATGTCATGATTTGAAGCATAACTGGAACTTGGCCTCATATAACTAAAGAGAATTGTACCATGGTAAATAGACACTCCAGTGAGGTGGGAGCCACATGTAGAGAACACTTTTTTTCTACTCTCAGCAGAATGCATGTTCAGAATGGCAAAGAGAATGAATCCATAGGAAATCAGAACAATCAGGATGGTGATGATCTCAATCAAACCCACCAAGTATAATAGGAGAAGCTCATTTGTGTGTGTATCAGAACAAGAAAGAGCAAGCAATGGAGGTATGTCACAGAAGACATGCCTAATTTCATTAGATCCACAGAAGGACAGACTGAAAGTGGCCACTGTGTGTATTGTACCATGCAGAACTCCACCAGCATAGGAAGCAATAATGAGTGGCACATAGACTCTAGGTGACATGGTCATTGCATACAGAAGTGGGTTGTAGATGGCTACGTAGCGGTCATATGCCATTGCTGCCAACAGAAAGCATTCTGTGGTCCCTAAAGTAACAAAGAGAAGCATCTGTGTTGCACATCCAAGGAATGAAATTGATTTATTTTCTTCCAGGAAGTTGACCAACATTTTGGGGGTAACAACTGTAGAATAGCAGGCATCCAAGAAAGACAAAACACTGAGGAAATAGTACATGGGGTTGTGTAGCCGAGAATCCCCAATGACCAAAACAACCAGTCCAAAGTTTCCTATCAGAGTGAAAAGATAGATAACAAGAAACAGTAAAAATAGGAAGACTTGCAGTTCAAAGTCATCTGTAAAGCCCAAGAGTATGAAAACGGTAGCTTCTGTCACATTCTGTATGGGAATCTTGTGGACGTCCACAGCTGATGCTAATCTTTCCATTTTGGTTTTGATGTATATATTGCACATGAAAAAGTCCCATATAAAAGCTGTCTCATTTTGTCTATGTTTGGCTCTTAGGGCATAGTGACCTCCTTGGTAATAATGAGGTGGGCAATGACAAGTAATTTTTATGAAAGCAGACAAATTTCACTATATGAGGTAAAAGAAAAAGATAATTACACTTACTTGTTTAATTTGTAAAATTAAAAATCCAGCATTTAAAGTAGATTTTTTATACAAACAGGTTTCCATCATTCCCTTCAAATTATATTGTTTTTAAATTTTCAAATTTTCATTTTTATTATACATTTTTTTCTTTTAAAATATTATATGTATGTATGTATTTTGATATCTTGAATTGAACTAGAATTGCATCACACACACACACACACACACACACACACACACACACACACACACCCTTTCTTTCTTGGCCCCTTTTAGGTATCCTAATTCTCCTATGTCCTCCTATCCACACTCTCAATTTAATAGCCTCTTTTTGTTTTATTGTTGTTCTTACAAATGTAAATATGTAAATATGTAAATAGCACAACCTCTGGTGCCATTTTTGTTGTTTGTGTGTATGTGCTTTCAGGTATGGCCATTCCACATTGGACAACCTATGAGAGGCTCGTACCTGGGAGAGGCTAATTCTCCTCCCAGCATTAACTAGTTACTTGTAGAGTTGTCTAGGTGTGGGATCTCATGAAAATTTCTCCTCTTCCACTTAACATGTCCATTGATGTTATCACTGACTGGGTTCTGTTTGTGCAGGTCTTTTGATTTTCAAAGACTCGTGAATAAAGGAGTACATTCATACTATTATAATGGGAAGTACACACCTGTGTAGTAGTCTTCTATGTGCTGTAAATACATCAAACATTATTTGTTCATATTTTGCGTTTTTAAACGTGAGAAGCCAAAATCCTATCACAGGTAAATTTTAAAGTGAAATTCATACCAAAATTTTAAAGAAAAATTGTTTAAAAAAATCCCTTGTGTCTCTACTGAAAATATCAAGAAAACACAACTCATTGAACCTACTAAACATTTATGGGTTGATTTCTGCACAGTGATTTTTTTTTCTTTCTGCCTGTCATAGGCTAAGATTTTATAAAATATTAAAAGCATGTATACATAAGTCCAGTCATGTAAATATATACATTAACAATATAGAGTGTGCTAAAGCTTGCCAAATTAAACTGAACATTCATATCATTATGAGAAAGAAATAGAATTTATGTAATTTTAGAATGAGAAGGAAATCATGTAGGTACATTGTCCCAGATGGATCTTCAAAGTCTATGTGAATGTTTTGTTCTAGTATATAGATTACCTCTGTAAATGTCTGACTAAACAACAAAAAATGTTTTTTCACTTTTTAGAAGATCATAGAGTAAAATATAAAAATGTAACCAAATTTAGTTTGTGTAAACACAAATAATTTAAATATTAAAACCAGAATGTGTGGAGGTATTTTAATACAAAATATTGGTTTTGGTGGTTATTTTAATAAATTAGTCTATAAAGTCACCTGATCAATTAATTACACAAATATGCAAGGTATACATTCATGAACTTAGAAAAATACACAAACTATTTCTATTATCTCTCTTTTCTCCCTTTTCTTTATCTCTCAACATTGGTAAAGGAATTTATTTAAAAAATGTTTGCTAAATAGGGAAGGAGTAACTAAGTACTCGAATTAAAAGAAACGTAATGAAAATAACCAGTATCCAAACGAGCTTTCAAAAATTATTAATACTTTCTTAAACAAACATAACAAAATACATGCTAATTACTATACACTAGAGGACTGTCACCTATATTGTAATTCTATGACTTTTTTTTTTTTTCTCATCGAAGGTCTAAGATAAAGCACTTGTAGAGGATTAAGAATTGCATTCAGAGTCTAAATCCTGATGGGAGAGTCTCACAAACAGTCTACAGTGATAGACAATGTATACTTAGAAAATGCTAATTAATAGTCACACTTGACTCCTTTTGCCACATGAACATGGAAAATTGCAGAGAAAGATTTTCTAGCTCCATTATATTAACTAGAAAAAAAGATTTAATAATTTGCAGTATGCATATATATGAACTATAAATCCTACATCTTATTCATATAACAAAATGCTAAGGGCATATGAAGTGACTTCAAATAAAGTATTGAACAATTAGTAAAACAAAAATATTAAAAACACATATATCATAATATCTTATTTTGAAATTAAATATAATGTCTCTTTAAATTACCATATAAGATTAGTCTATCACTGTCACATTTTGGGGGGCTGGGAATATGTCAGCCCAACACTATGTATTTCCTTAAATTATTACAATATTTTGACCAAAAAATTTTTAGTAAATATTGTTTTGATATTGATTGGAAAACAAGAGTATGGTTTCTGAATTGATGTAAATTTTATTGTCAATTGCTTTTTTTTTTTTTTTTGGTTTTTTGAGACAGGGTTTCTCTGTGTAGCTTTGCGCCTTTCCTGGAGCTCACTTGGTAGCCCAGGCTGGCCTCGAACTCACAGAGATCCGCCTGCCTCTGCCTCCCGAGTGCTGGGATTAAAGGCGTGCGCCACCAACGCCCGGTTGTCAATTGCTTTTATTAGAGCACTGAGAGGAAAATTGTAAGAAATCTAGACATGGCAGGGAAAACACCAAAGCATGCTAGTTTTTTACAAGATCAAAGTTGAAAAATGTATTTCTCTTAAGCTACACTTAAAGATGGTAGAAATTTTTGTGTCATACTGTTTAAAATAGTCTTTTAATTTTATTTAATACAGATGCAAAATTAAAAATTTTTGAATAAGGCACTTTAAATACAATACTCTCAATCAATAAATATAAGTTAAAAATAAATTTCTCAATTTTCATGATCAAATCTATGGCAATAACATTGGAAATACTAAAATCAAGATGAAAATTATTAAAAAAGTATCTACATGATGTGGAGCTACTGTAACAGGTTATTAATCATGTGTTCATTTCTCTTATTTGATTTACATAATAATTTATAAAAATATATAGTGTGATATAATCTTATACAAAAAGAAACTAAGGATCATCTAGACATACAATGTACCCTTGTCAGATCATTATCTAATAGATGAAACAGCATTCAATATTTCAATTCCTTGTCTGCACACTGCATACCTTCTCCATGACCTTACTATGTCTTCATTGTCTACTGTTATCATTGGAAATATCACTCCATAAAAATAAAAGAAGATAACACTTCCCTTTGACTTACTAAATGAAAGAAACTACAATTTAAATAAACTGCACAGTTCAGAAATAAACAGCTAAAATTATATTTAAATACATTGCCAGTAAAAAAATATTTAAGGTTCAAATAACTATGTCAGAAATCAAAATTAAAGAAAATAAGTGATTCAGAAATATTCTATACAAAAAAAACCATTGGAATTTAATTTTATATTCTAATTGTTTTCTTTCATGAAAAACATGAAAACGAACTTCTACGGTATAGCAAAATATGTAAGTAATACTTCATCTTTTCCCTTTCTCTTCTCAGAAGACAATGATTCAATTGCAACACAACTCTCTTTAAAAGGGTCTTCCATATCATATTTAAGTTTTCGGACTTGTCCTAGAACTTGAAATCCATTAGAACATTTAAAACATTTATGCATGAAAATAAAATTTGCTTACCTACAAAAATGAGCTGCTTTGTCAGTTAGGGCATGCTCTTATTGCAATGCATATAAATGTTTAAGCCATCTTGTCCAAACTTAAAGGCTATCGTGATGCCCCTGGGATGATCTATGTTCTTCACTGGGACAGAAACTTACCAGGTTTTTTCTTTTCAACTGTAAACAAGTGAACGATTCTAGAAAAATAGAGCAAATCCTGAAAATGATTACATGGAGGCAATTTTGTCTGTTTAAACTAAATATCCTCTCAAATAGGAAAATTAAGTCACTCATAAAAGCCAAATTTTGAAATCTAGTTCTAATGACCTATAAACCATCAAGTTCACAACCACCTGGAAAATGTATAGTGACACAGCTGGAATTTAGCATCTTCTAATATAGTTGATTTGCTTCGCTTTAAAGTTTCATGCTTCTAAATGGTATGTAAAATAGATGAGAAGACTAAGACAAGAAGAAAGACATGATGAGTGTGATAGGAAATGATGGCAGAAGAGATAAAACAGATCCAGTATACAGATAACACTGTCCAGTGCAATACATGAATATTCGCTCTGCTGGAAATTTGAATTTCAAATTTTCTGTTCATAGAGTTAGTAATTTTAGTGTTTCAAATAGCTAAAATAGTTATAATTCACATTTGGGTCCTATACTAGTATTAGCTTCTTTCTTTGTGTGTTTCTTTTTAAATTCACATTTTGTTCCCCAACATATCTATCTGTTAACAAAGTATCTGACGTAAAGCATAGAAATCCCTGTCTTTTCCAATTAATTTCAAGATTTCCCACCTAACATTGCCAGGTCTTAGTCACTAACATAGTGTATTTAATATAGTTACCCCAAGTAATACCAGTTTCATCACTCAGATGCAAGTAAAACTTAATGAACTCAAAAAAACTAAAATTAATATCT
>CABHPQ010000612.1:12321-29908 GCA_902168405.1 Peromyscus aztecus | reverse complement strand
AACCATAGAAATGTGAAAGACACCTCCTAGGAAGCTCAGATGAGGGGGGTAATCTGTGAAGCATTCCTATTTTTCTTTGCCTCTATGCTAGGTCTAAAGTCCTTCAAGATTATAATATAGTTTATAGCATTTCTTCATCGCAAAGGGCTTCATTCGGCGGTCACCCGGCTGATTGCAGCTGAGCATGTCTGTTCGGGACAGTGTGCTCCTCTGAACGGTGCCCTTGAGCCTTCCTTCTTGCTCAGTGTCCTGTGAAAGGGACGAGATCTGCTGCCACCTGCTCCCGGCATTCCGTTACTGCTCGTCTCTGTCAGCTGACGTCTTCATGTTCGTTCCTTTATAGATCTCTCCTGGGCTGGATCGGGGGTTCATGCTTGAGACTAGAGCTGGGGTCAAAGGCCATCAGAGGTATTCAGTTGTTTTGCAGAGGCGAGTGCAGCTGACATTCTCCGCATTTAGGCAAATGGACTTGTCCTCGGGTGCAGGAAATCCTAAGCGGGAGAGGAAAGGAACGATATAATGAGTCAGTTTTCAAATACACACTTAACAGCCTGGTACAGTTTAGGGAACTGTCAAAGTCTGGCACTGTACTTATGAGGACGAATGAGCTCAAAGGAGAGTGGAAAACTGAAATGTCTTCTTACTACTAAACAAATTCTGGTGGAAAAAAAAATGAAAGACTTCGTGTTTTTTAGTGGACAGGTAGTATGCTCATGGAAACTGAACATACCACCACTTGTATTTTTGTTTTTAAAGGAAAGTGAGGCAAAGCCCTCACCACAAGGCCTCCCCCAAGCAAATGGTTGGGCCAGTTTTGACTGTTCTCATGGAATAATTTCCCTGTATGGGACAGTATAAGCAGGAATCTTCTGGAATAAGATCCATTGGAAGTCATGTGGTTAGCATTTATTTCTATAGAGTCAAAGCAGTTATAAAGATTGACAAAGGGACTGTTTTTTTTAAAAATAATTTGCTTATTTTTATTTTATGTGTATTGGTGTTTTGCCTGCATGTATGTCTGTGTGAGGGTGTCAGATCTTGGAGTTACAGACAGTTGTGAGCTGCCATGTGGGTGCTGGGAATTGAACCCAGGTCCTCTGGAAGAACAGTCAGTGCTCTTAACCACTGAGCCATCTCTCCAGCCCCTGACAAAGGACTGGTTTTAAAGAATTGTGATAAAATGCTTCATAAATAAAAAGGAGGAACTATTTAATGGTTCCCATGATGGTGCTTGTTCAGAGGGTGACTAGCCGGGAGAGGAGCGAGAACCTCATTTCTAGTTTCAAGATCACTTTAGCATTTTTGCCCTGACTGTGGCAGCTTATTAGTTATTGTTCCTCAACAAGTATTTTCCTCAGGTCATCCCAAAGGCTAAGAATTAAGCAAGATGCTTTTCTAAGACTGGATTAATAGAAGGAAGAATTCTTGTTTTGAAAAGTAACTCTTGAAGGCTGGGGAGATGGCTCAGCGGTTAGGAGCACTTGCTGCTCCTGCAGAGGACCCAGGTTTGGTTCCCAGAACCCACGTGGTAGCTTACAGTTATCTATAACTCCAGTTTCAGGGGATCCAGTGCCCCAGTCTATCCTCCATGGGCACCAGACATGGGTACAGTATGTGTGGTGTGGTAGTCCGATACCTGAGGGAATTCATAAAGCCCAAATTAACATGTGAAAACTATTGTGCCTCATGAGCCCCCATCTCCCCGATGAAAAATGTGGAAAGGAAGCAATCAGCTGCACATTTTATGACTATATTTTGATTCTGTAGGCAGCTGTATTAGATCACTTCCTGGCTGAAAGAGAGTTGGAAAGATTCGGGTGCTCAGAATTAGGTATTCTAGGGGGCTCTACATGTAGATGTCATGGTTTTCTATAGAGAATTTGGGTCCTCTTGATGATATTTTCTTAAACCAGCCTTTGTGACATTATAATAAAGGAAGTGAAGGATTTCACCAAACTTACAGAACTCCTGCAGTTCATGTCTTCAAATTTTCCTGGGGCTACATGAACTTTGACTGTAAGGCACATTTGGTGACTTTCAAATTCAAAGACCCAATAAAGAAGGCAGCGAAAACCACATCTGGCAGAAATGAATCGGGGACACACTTCGGGAGGCAACTTTCCATCCGGTGCATTATTCATTCTCTCGATAGATGCTTTCTAATTCCTAGCTGCCCATCATTGCTGTGAGTTCAGGAGATACTACAGTAGGTGAAAGACAAGCAAATACCCTTTCCTTGTAGACAGGAGACTGGTGTTACAGTATTGTAGTTTATCCTTAATCACACACACACACTCACGCTCACACTCACACACTTACACCGTGATTTAAGCAACGACTATAAGCCAAACACTGTACCAGGCCTGACAGCTGCAAACAAAAATAAGACAATATTTCTGCTTGGTATAGCTCAGTGAGGAAAAGGTTCTTGCCATGCAATCCTGAATACCAGAGTTCAGACGTCAGAATTCACAGTAGAAATAGAAACATGCATACAAGAAAGAAAGAAAAAAGATCCAAATGAACAGACTCGGGAATGAACAAGGAAACATTATAACAGACACCAAAGAAATTCAGAATATTATAAATGAGTATTTAAAAAAACATGTATTCCATTAAGTTGGAAAATCTAAAGAAGATGGATAAATTTCTTTTTAAAAAAAGATTTATTTATGTATTATGTATACATTGTTCTGTCGACACATGTGCCTACATGCCAGAAGAGGGCGCCAGATCTCATTATAGATGGTTGTGAGCCACCATGTGGTTGCTGGGAATCGAACTCAGGAAGAGCAGCCAGTGCTCTCAACCTCTGAGCCATCTCTCCAGCCCCCTAGGATAAATTTCTTGATTTATCCAAACTACCAAAGTTAAACAAAGGGTCTAATGACATGAACAAACCCATAACAGAGGAGGAGATTGGAAGGACAGAACCAATGCCACAAAGTTGTCTTCTGCTTGCCACATGTACACCATGGCATGTATCACCCCTCGCCCCAGAGTCATATACACAAACAATAATAATTAATAATTTTAGAATTTTTATTTTAGAAATTCCATCCAAAGGCCATCATAGAGGCTATACTACATAGGTATTATCAATCCAAATAGAAGAAAACATGCACGTCACAGACAATAACTGAGTAAAACCTGATGAAGGTCCTGGAAGACAAGAAGCCAGATGGGAAAAGCTATTTGCAAGAGTGAGTAGCCTCCCAAAGGTCACACACTTGCCTCAATGCTCTGCAGAGTCCGTCTTCACACCCTTGATAACTTTTAAGCAACCAGCCAAGGCTTTTCCTTTACATCCAGCTCTGCAAATGATGCAGCAAGCTCTGAGAAAGGAATTTCCCAGTAGCTGAGCATCAAGCTCCAAATGCCAGGAGGTAAAACGAATCTGACCCGGGGACGCAATTGATTGTGGCAGCTCTAATGTGTGTAGCTGCGGGACCCTTGGGGTTTTGAATGCTTGGGTTCTCTCAGCAGCAGAGAAGCGTTGAGTGCCCTGATGCTAAAGTCAGTGGCTGTTCAGCAGAACAGTAGAAACATCAAGAATAGGAAAAGCGTTGCTAATCTCCCTTCTAAATGCTACCTGAGGAGCTTTGAATGAGTTAAGCCTCTGCAGCTTCCTCATTCATGAAATAAGGTGATAATCCTGGACTCACACGGCTCCTGGAATTGTGACAATTAAGTTGACAAGAGACTTAAGCACTTTAAATTCCCCACGAAGGAATGCATTCCACTAACTAGAAAGACTAAAAATAATTCTATTAACAATAGTCCTTAGGCAGTGTCCTTAACTCGGGTCCTCCAGGAGGCAGCTAGGGCTGTGCTGTCCAGGATCTGTCAATCAAAGTCGCTGATGTTGATCCGAGATACAAATAGACAAGCATATGCTGGATCTTTCTGTGTGTTAAGATGTCATGGCTGCTTTATGTTTGCTTACACTGCCTCATACTTAATTTCCTGCATATATTCATGCATTTATTTAAATAATGTGTCTTTGGCCTGGAACTCTCTGTAGACCAGCCTGGCCTTGAACTCAGAGATCCATCTGCCTCTGCCTCCTGAAGGCTGAAATTAAAGGCAAGCGCCATTACTGCCTGGTTTATTAAATGTGTCTTAAACATACTTAACTTTATTGTGTGCTGACTGGTATGGTAGGTGATAGAAAACAGGAACTGTAGAGGTCCCTTCCCTGAAGGACTTCACAGTGTGTAAATTGGAAATAGACACAAATAAACAAGTCCCAAGTAATGGCCTAGCTTAAACATCTTAAAGATTCTTTGATCCCACAGGAGAAGAGGATTTTGAGTTCAGTCACAGCCAGCCTGGGAAACAGAAAATGAACCTGTCTTTAAAAAACACACAAACATAACACAAATAATAAAAAGTAGTCACGGACAGTCATAAATGAAGGTCCAGTGGGAACAGAAAAAGTCTGTTTATAGGATGCAGGGAGAGGAGTCGCTTCTCTGAAGGAGTTACACTGACTTGCAAGATGTTCAGTTTATCACTTTAAGAAGTCAAACACGGTGGGCTGGTGAGATGATGGCTCAGAGAATAAAGGCATTTTACTGGCCAGCCGGACAACCTGAGTTCAATCCCCAGAACTCACAGGGTAGCGGGTGAGAACTGAGTCCCAAGGGTTGTCCTCTGACCTCCACGTATGGCATGTGTGCATGTGTATACACACACACACACACACATACACACACACACACACACACACACACACACACACACACAGAGAGAGAGAGAGAGAGAGAGAGAGAGATGTGTACACACACACAGACAATAAATAAATAAATAAATAAATAAATAAATAAAATTTACAAAAAAAGAAACCATACAATCAGCTCTCCTCTCCTGCTGTGTACCAGCTCCATGGACCAATCTTCAGCCTCCATCACTGTATCCCCTGAACTACATGCCAAAATAAACCTCTCTTTCTTTAAATAAAGAAAATAAAAAATAATAATAAATCAATGTGATATGGATTTTAAAGAAGGGATATAGGACCAAAATTTGCAAATAACCTAGCACTGATAAGGCCGTGTGTGTGTGTGTGTGTGTGTGTGTGTGTGTGTGTGTGTGTGTGTGTGTTTGTGTGTGTGTGTGTGTGTGTGTGTGTGTGTATGTTAGAGGACTGCCTTTGGGAGGTGGTTCATTTCTTCTACCATACGGGTACAGGGATCGAACTCGGGTCACTTGGGCTTGGCAGCAAGCCCTTTACCCACTTGCTGACCCCTCATCATTTGCTTTTAAAACCACTATATTGTTTTTGTTTTCTAAAAAGCCAAACTGGTTCAATGTTTATTTCTTCCTAGTTGCTATGTGACCTTGGCAATTTGCCCAGCGACCAAAGACTAGAAGAGTTCTTTAAACCTCTGAGCCTCAGTGTCTTCTGAGAGTGAGATTGTCCTACTGTGGTGCATACACGTTTGCTTTAAGAAAAAAATGTCATCAGGACTTACACTCGTGAAAATGCACGAGGCCCTGGGTTTGATCTTTATCTATGCATTCACATGTACGTGCATACAGAGAGAGAGAGAGAGACATACACATAGACACACAGATATACATGTACATAGACACATATATACAGACAGACACACAGACATACACATACATACACACATATATACAGACACACATACACACACATACACACAGACATACATATACATGCATATATACAGACAGACACACACACAGACATACAGACATACACATAGACACACACATACACACAGAGACACACATATACACAGATACACACATGCATATACACATACACACATGCGCACATACACACATATACAGACACACATTTGCATACACACATACAGACATACACAGACACATGCAGACATACACACACATAGACACGTGTATACACTCAGACACACACCTACACAGACATACACATGCATGTACACACAAACACACATATACAGACACATACCACACACACAAATAGTGATAGTGACACCAGAGTCCCGACCTACAGTGTTTTATGTTCATATTTTACGATTTTTCAAAATTACCAATGACGGAGGTCAGTGTGACAATTCACATGTACAAAGGAGTTGATTCCAAAAAAATCACAGTGATTCCTATGGACGGATGGACCTTTTTTTTTTTTTGTAAGCACTTTGCACAGACCACCTCAGTGGAAGCTGATAATGCTGTGAGGTGTATTTAAATCTAATTCTCCATTTACAGATGCGGATTATGTGTAAACCGACCCTGAGCCTGTTGTTAACCTTCCCGAGCCTTAAATTAGCCACAGGGCAGAGCCAGAGCCCCACAAATCCGGAATCTGAAGTCATCCCATGTGCACACATATATTTAGAACACTAGACGTCTTCATTTCACTGAGGAATTGACAAAAGCCATGCCGAGCTTGTGGGGATCTCTAGAACTGTCTAAACAGCCATGATTCTCCTCCCCTGAGTTTGCCCGTGTTCCGGGTTCATGGCGCATCTAAACTCCTTTCTCTGCGCCTGTGTCTTGAGTAGGGGCTATTTTCTGCCCTAAGGATTCACTTAGTAGCCGTGTTGACTAGTGATTGTATGTGTGGAGGGAGCTCTGTCACAACTAGGAGCAGTTGGACAAGCCAATCCCTGACTGGCCTCTGCTTTCCATTTTGCTCATCACTGGCCTTGAAATAAGGTATCTCTTGGTACTGGCATCAAATGCTTCATAGCCAGTGAGCTCCTGATCCTAACGGACTTGGAGCCTCGGCTGTGACACGTTTGTCTCTGCCTTGCTCGCCCCACCTACAAAGCCTCCTGTCTTCCTTCCCACCCTGGTTCTCTCCCTCCTTCTGTCACAGACTGGAAGTGTCCCCAGATGTCAAGTGTAGAGAAAGACAATGCGGCATTGATGTTCTAGTGCCGCCCTATGGGTACTTCCTGAAGAAGATAGGGCCCCTCACCAGGTTGTTGAGCAGGCTGCCCATCTGGATTTATCGCAACTCGGGGCCTATTCTTGATTCAGATAGCTTGGCAGGCAACTCTCATGCGGGCACGATGCCACCCAGGGTGCCAGTCAACGGGCCATCTAGCCATATCAAGTGCGGCTGTTCAGGGCAGGAATCCTAGCCAGGAATTTCTAAACTGCTGTCTGTGAGCGGTTCAATGTATTTTGGCTTGGGGAGGACTTCCAAAAATAAACACTAGATACTGTGGCCATTTGTTTGGACTTGGTAGAAGTGTTATTAGTCATTGGGGGTAAGGAAAGGACGGTGGAGACATCAGCAGGAAATGAAGTCTAATTAATCATTCTGACGGGCAGAGGGGGAACTGAACCCACTCTTCCCAGAACAACTGGAGGGAGTTTAGGAAATGGCTAAAACAACACTTGGTATTACCAAATTGTATTTATTTCTTCAGAAATTGAAAACAAATCACAGATGAAAGTAAGATAAGTCCTTGGAAAGTAAACAACATTGGAATCCGAGGAGTGAGCACATACCTTCTTAGAATTTAGTTGTGAGGGACTCAAACCAAAGGCGTTTGTTTCAATCTTTAGAATTTATTTCCTCTATATGATATTTGTGTATGTATATGTGTGTGTGAGAGAGAGAAAGACAGAGACAGAGATAGGGAGAAAGAGAGAGACACAGAGAGAAAGACAGAGAGACAGAGACACAGAGAGACAGAGACTGAACCTACGGCCTCTTGCATGTTAGGCAAATGCTCTACCACTGAGCTGTATACCCAGTCCTCTTTCCACTTTTTATTTTGAGACAATGTCTCACTAAGTTGCCCAGACTGGTCTTAAATTTATGATCCTCCTGCCTCAGCCCACTGAGTAGCTGGGACGTACAGGCCTATGCTACCAAACCAGCTCATTCATAGCCCCTAATAAATGATTCAATGCATTGCACTAAGTCCAAGGCTTACACAGCCTTTTGGGTAACTAAGGTCTCTTACTTGAGTGCTAGCGTGTGCTTTTTGTTTAAAAACATCAGTTTTTGATACAACCAAATTAGAGTTAATCTCTGCCTTCCCACTGAAAACACTGCTTCCCTCTGTTCCTGTTTGTGTATGTATATATATATATATATATATATTATAGGAGGTCAGTAATAATATAATTTCACGAGAATGCAATGAAGAATAAATAAGAAATTTGGCAAAGAGGCCAAGCTTAAAGGCACATGGCTGTAATCCCAGCTACTCTGGAGGCAGCGGCAGGAGGATCATAGAGTCACAGCCTGCCAGACTACAAAGTAAGTTCAAGGTTACACTGAGAAACTCAGTGAGACTTCATCTCAAAACACAACGGTTTTTTGTTTTGTTTTTTAAGGACTGAGAATATACTTCAATGGTTGGATGCTTGCCTTCTAAGGGTCATAAGGACCCCCTTTCATCTCTGAGGAAGGAGGGCAGATGCTAAGATCAATCCACAGGAGTCTATTTAATGGGTAATAGGGATTTATTAAGATATAAATTGAGGAAATACACTCACGAATACAGAACCAAGTAAACAGCTGAAGTCATCCTCTGTTCTGACCAGAGTGAATCCACCTGGTGGTTTGCTCAGACCAGGAAGAGGCAGCAGGGAGAAGGGACTTGTGACCCTGTCCCCTTACCTTTTAAGAGGTCACCATACAACAGCAAGAAGCATCGCCTCCTTCAGGGCTTATAGCCCAAGGTCATGGGCAAAGCAAATACCACTACAGGCAGGGACTGGAAGGCAGGCAGGAGGGAAGGAAAGAGAAGAGGAAAAAGGAAAATGAAAGGAGTCAAAAGTCTTCCTAGCATTAGTAAGTTCTCAATAAATACTACTATCAAGTTAACCCACTATATTCATTATTATGGGATATTTGTACACTGTGTGAGGGTGTATTTCTGTAATTGGTTTAATAAAAAGCTAAATGGCCAATAGCTAGGTAGGAAGTGTGGGCAGGACTTCCGGGCAGAGAGAGAGGAAGTAGGAGGAGGAATCTAGGCACGTGAGAGAGACGTGGAGGAAGCAGGATGGGTGGTAAGAAGGTAGATTAATAGAAATGGGTTAATTTAAGCTCTAAGAGCTAGTTAAAGACAAGCCTAAGATAAGGCCAAGCTGTCATAATTAATAAGTCTCCACGCCATTATTTGTGAGCTGGTGGCCCAAAGAAAAATCCGACCACAACTGATGACTTGCATAGTCTAGAAGTTTATTTGTTTGCAGAGCCTAAATATATCTTTGACTTTTTATGCCTGTTCTTCCCCCTGGTCTCCAAGTGGTGTGATGAACTTCATTCCTATAAGCTTGTAGGAGGCAGTTGTTCCCTTTTAGGACTTTCGAGATATGGACCATGAAAAAAAAAAAAAAAAAAAAAACAGCAAACAAAGAGAGCTATATAATCCGATGAGTTATATTGACAACCCTTGGTCAGCACTGCAAGCCCATCCCTTAGTCATTTTATGGCACTTTGGGGCAGTTTCCGTGTCTTCTGTCTATACTATGCTGAGAATGCTGTGTACCAGTGCGTTTGTGTACATCTCTTCCCAGCCATTATCACTGAAGCCCTTTCAGAGGCTTGACAACAGCCAAGGGACTTGAAAGCGGATAGCCCTCTAGTGGTCTCCGAAAGTCATTACCCTCAGAAGTTGGTCGATGCTGCACTTCCGGACTTCATCCCAAAGAGCCAATTGTTAAACACTTATCAGCGTGCAACTGTCCCAGGATAGTTTAAATATCCAAAGTGACGTATGCAAACATTTGCCATTAACTTCAATGGATGCTTTGAAATATGGCCTATTTACATACATTCAGCCAGCTGAGATGTAGTCACCAGTTTTTTGTTTGTTTGTTTTCTTAGCATCCGTCTGCTTCATTTGTTTATATATCTGCATCCTTATGCAGTCAACTGGATTTCTGCTCCCAGACCACTTTAAAATTGTTGTTGTTGATACAGAGTCTCTCTATGTGGCTCAGCAGGTCTTCGATTCAAGATCCTCAGTTCCTGAGTGCTGAGATTATAGGCATGCACGACTGTGCCCAGCTTTGCAAATTTTTAAAGGACTATTCTATTCACAGCCCAGACCTACATCTGTCTTGACTGTATTAAGGATCTAGTGAATATTTGTTAACAGAATAGAGCCAGGCAGTGGTGGCACACGCCTTTAATCCCAGCACTCAGGAGGCAGAGGCAGGCGGATCTCTGTGAGTTTGAGGCCAGCCTGGTCTACAAAGTGAGTTCCAGGAAGGGTGCAAAGCTACACAGAGAAACCTTGTCTTGAAAAAAAAACAAAACAAAACAAAAAACAAACAAACAAACAAAAACAATAAAGTATACTCTACACATGATTTTATTCCTACTAATTCATACTCACCAGAAGTGGGGTTTGTTAAAAGACAAAATTACAACCAAGTTAGCTTAAAGATCTTCTCTGGGCTTCATCTGTGATTCCAGACTCGGGCAGTCCTCAGAACCAGGATAGGTTCAGAGAGCTCTGGGCCTGAAAAGGATGCTGAATACGTTTCCAGATAAGAGCAGGAATAGGATACATAAAAAAAGAGCAGTATGACATCTGACTGGCTACCACTCCCTGTTTGAATGCAGTTCGAGCAATGGCTGCCTACAACTGTCAACAGCTGCATGAAGCATGCCTGCTGTGATGGGCTTATGTACAGCTGTTCGTTTTTACCACTTTATATTAACTTTTTCCTTTGTTAAAATGGTATATATGCCCTGCTTCTAAATATTTCTTTTATTCACTTTTTTCCCCTGTCAACTATAAAGCCTCTGAAATAAAAACTGTTTGCTGGATCTGGAGAGATGATGGCTCAGCAGTTAAGAGCACTTGCTGCTCTTCAAGAGGACCCAAGTTGGTTCCCAGCAGCCACACAGGGCAGCTCGCAACCAACTACTGTGACTCTGTCTGCCTGGGATCCAACACTCTCTTCTGGACTCTGTGATGGGCACTTCACTCATATCACATTGGTACACACACACACACACACACACACTAACTGTGACTCTGTCTGCCTGGGATCCAACACTCTCTTCTGGCCTCTGTGATGGGCACTTCACTCATATCACATTGGTACACACACACACACACACACACACACACACACACACACTCGTGTACACAATTAAAAATAAAATAAATCTTTTAAAATCTGCTTGCCTTTCCTGTTCTTGCTCTGTATTTTATTAGTTTAATTCACAAGCTCTCTAGCACTGACCTTAGGGAGCAGAGAAAAAAAATTTCCTCTGTCATTAATGTGTTGTGAGTTGTGAACATTCTATGCAAGCGTTTGAGATTTTTCAATACACATTAATTTATTTTAGTGTCCATGAATATTTATCTGAGAATATAAGTCAAAATAAAATCGTTATTGAAGAATCCCAAAGTGTGCAAAGGAAGAATTCCAGACAAAAGCTCTTTGGAAGAATTTATTTCTTTAATTTTCTTTAAGTAAAAATTGTGTGCTCTAATTTCATGATCTGATGTATCTAGAACTCCTTCTCTCAACAGCTGCCCAAGATCAAAACAAATACATGAAACTGAACAAATCATTTCCACTAGACTCTTCTATCTGACTTTCTAAATCATGTGAAATCCTGCTAACCAGAGTCTTTTCTCTCTACTCTTATTATGCAGCCCACATGCCCTGCTCCAGCTAAGTCGGATCCTAGCATCCCAAACATGCCCAGATTCTGCCATACTCTTCACTGTAGTGATATATTGTGTACTCTAATAAACTTGCCTGGGGATTGGAGGACAGAGCCAGCCACTAGATTAGACATAGAGGCCAGACAGTGGTGGCACACACCCTTAATCCTATCACTCGGGAGGCAGAGATCTACCCTGTGAGTTCAAGGCCATACTGGAAACAGAGCCAGGCAGTGGTGGCACACACCTTTAATCCCAGTACTGGGAAGCACACACACCTTTAATTCCAGAAAGTGTCATGGCTGGGCGAGAAAGGTATATAAGGCGCGAGGAAACAGGAACTATAGCTGTTCAGCTGAGACCCTTTCAGGTGAGGACTCAGAGGCTTTCAGTCTGAGGATTTGTGGAAACAGGATCAGTTGAGGAGTTGATGAGGTGAGGTTAGCTGTAGCTTGCTCTGCTTCTCTGATCTTTCAGTTTTCACCCCAATATCTGGCTCCGGGTTTTTTGTTTAAGAACAGGGCTCCCGGGGCTGGAGAGATGGCTCAGTAGTTAGGGGCACTGACTACTCTTCCAGAGGACCCATGTTCAAATACTTGCACCCACATCGCAGCTAACACCTGTCTGTAACTCCAGTTTCAGGGGACCTGATACCTATGGCAAAACACCAATACACATAAAAAAAGAAAAAACATAAGAACAGGATCCCTTCAAAAATCATCCTTTTAGCTACCCTGCCCTCCACTTCTGTTGCCTCTCACCCTCCTCCTTGTTTGGTTTAATGTCATGTAAAGTGTCCTTATGGTTTAAAATGAGTAGGTTAGGACAGAAAATGGAGATACTTTAAGGAAATTTTTTTAAAGGGGCTTCTAAGAATAATTTTTCAAATCACAGTGTAGTTCTCTTAAAAATCATCACATTAAAAATTTCTTTAGCAGTATGGACTACATACCCCATGGGCACTAATAAAAATGGCCCCTGCCTAATGAACAGCTGTTATTATCGGTAAAGCTGATTGGAATGGAGAACTATGGCCAGCTGCAGAATGTATTCAGGAGCAGTGAGAGAAACTGGAAGCTGCTATCCCAAGTCTATAAATACTTGAAATTAAAATTTGCCTCCTGGTTCTCAATTTGTGTAATAGCGAGGAATTCTAGTTGGTAACTTTAGGGGTAAAAGGATACCTTTCTCTTCAAGAAAAACCTCTTTACTCTTCCGTTAACAATGACTATCAGCAATAATGGTGGCGTCCTGTGACCTGATGGGAAAACAGGCTGCCTAAGGAGACACTTATGTGTACCCAGTAATTCCAAAGCTCCTTTGCTTCCTTTTAATACCTGCATATTTAGACCAGAGGCCCCATTTTCCGTCAGACATTCTTGAGAAAGGTGAAGATAGTGGATGGAATCTTCTTTGAAGTTTCTAGACGAGATGAGCAGTGAAACACCCACCCCCATCACCTACGCACCCTCCACGCATTTTCTCACTGAAATTCTGCACTTACAGCTCGTCAAACTCGTTGTGCACTCTGACTGTTCCCTTTCACCTCATCAACCATTTGTTCTAGAAGTCTCTGCAGTTGAGTTCCCAGCCTCTTCTCTGCAAGCTCTCCTTAGGCACGCTCAAATTCTTTTTCATGGTTTTATAATCATCATGCAAATGTACCCCTCTACAGCTCTGCCTCTCACCTAAGCACCAGATTCATCTGGATTGCCCTAGGCGCTTAATGCTCTTTAGGGTCCACATACCTGCTTCTCCAGTGTTGCTAATCTCAGTTAATGGCTCCTACATCCTCATTACTGAACAGTTAATTACCTGAGACTTCTTTTCCTCCCTCATCTTCTTGACTAAATCCTATCACTTTCCAAGTCTTGATGGTTTTATCTCCTAAATATTTCTCAACCCTATCACTTCTACCTTCACCTCTAACCCCTTTCAGAGAGCTGAAAACATGCTTGCCTAGCATCCAGCAATGACCTCCTCACAGGCATCCCTGTCTCTAGAACCAGCCCTTCAAATGCCCCATCTTCCTAGAATAAAATCTGACCACATTGTTCCTTCAATTAAGACATCATTGGCTTTCTATCTTCTCTAGAATAAAGTTTAAGTTTTCAGCGTGGGCTGCAAGGTTCTGCCTGAGTGGGCTGTGAGATTCAAGCTTCCATGCCAGAAAAGGAGGGCCACGCTCTCTGCCACTTGTTCCTGCTCCGACCACCCAAGAGAGCAGAGGACCCTTCTTCCTCAGCTATGATCCAGTCACATATGCAGACAAGACCACGCCCCAGGACTTGTTACCCCAAAGCCATTGGCTGAACAGATCAAATTCCCACAACACTGCATGCTGGGAAAAGATTTTTGAGGTGCCTCGGACAAGTAAGACATGCACCTGTGCACGGACCAGTAGGCAAGCAGATAAAGTAGTCATCCAGGTATACACCAGGGCATGAAGACTACATGCAGGTGGGCACATGCACACATGTAGACTAGCATATAGGCTACATGGATGTAGGCATATAGACCATATAGAACTATGGATTGAAAACCAGCAAAGGCACCCACCTTTACCCCCATGGCCATATTTATAAAGATACATACAAAATTAACGTATTGTCACAACTAGTGTGAGGAATCTTATGTCACAGATTACAACACTATTTACTTTTGGTCCCCTGGATATACAGTACCAGCCACTTTGTGCTGACTCATAGTCCTCTGGATCTCCAGCATTACCCATCTTGGCCCATGCAGGAGATCCGCATCAGTACCATGCTGTCTAAACATAAACTGGCCCTGTACAGTTTTCTGTTCCCTCCAGGGCTGGTTTCTCTTGCCACTTCTCACTTTTACAGTTCATGCCTAAGGGTAGTGTACTTTAGCAGTTCCTCATCCACTAGCTAGCCTGTGTAAAAATAGCTTGAAGTTCACATTAAGTGGAATCTTCCAGAGATGCACTCTTCCTATCTCCAGGCATAAGATTCGATGGCTTTTTATTTTATTTTATACGTGTGTATGTGTGTTGTATGCAAATATGCATGCCCATATAGACACATGCGGAGGTCAGAGGAGGATGCTGGATGTCTTTCTGCATTGCTTGTATCTTAATTTTTGTGATACGAGCTCTCTCACTAAACCCAGAACTCAGCATTTTAACTGAACTGGCTGTCCCAGAATTTGTCTTCACCCCTCAACACTGGAGATACAGGCATAAGCAGCCATGTCTGGATTTTGAATGGATGCTGAGTGTTCAAACTCAGGTCATCTTGTTTCCATAGCAAGTATTCTCACCCACCGAGCCATCCCCATGACCGTTAATCATGCATTTGTAACCCTTAATCATACCATTGTAACATTTGCCAAAGAATATTATATCCATTCTTACAAGCTCATGTCTCTAATTATGATACCCTTTGAGCAAAAGTCAGGTCTAATTTAAGATCATTTCCCACAGTTACCCTCACAGGGATAGCTAAATGTTTCATTATGAAAAATCAAAACAAAGGAAGAGTCTTAAATAATAAACTTAGATCAGCATTTTGGAAGTCGTAACGTTAAATAGGCAATTAAAGAACATTAGAATTTTTTAAGTACCCATTGGTTTTATTTAATGAGATAAATACTCTACTGAAGGCTGGAAAGGAATTGTGTCTTTTATTTACAGATAATATTCAGTCAAATCTGTTTATGCTTGTGTAGGGTAATGGCACACTGAGAGCATCTCTTATTCATTTAATTAATTTCTTTCAGTCTCATGACTGAAGATTTATGCTTCAGATACCTCCATTAGATAATATCTTTTATAATGTATCATTAATGTGTCTGTTGTGGCGGCATAAATAACCTTTCCAACACTCTTATTTGTGAAGAAACTTTGTTTAAGCCTTTCTTCACTGAGGAGCCAAGACTTAGATGCAAGTCTAAGGGACTGGATGTAGATTTTAATAAGTCCATGGTAGAGCATCTGCTTGCTTACACAGTTGTCTAAGATGTTTGCCAGCAGAAATACAAAGGATTACATGAAATGTTACTTAGTCCGATTCTCTGTATTCAAGTTGCAATCAAGCCTGAATCTGTAAAGGATGCCCATTGCTAGCTAGGTGGCCTCGTATGGAGTCTTCTCAACACAATGGGGGGGGGGGGTGAGTGTTCTCTAGAGGAGTGTCAGTAAGGTTAATGTGCCATGAGGATTTGCCTGATGGAATAATCGACCAAAGACTGTAAAATAAGTGTGCATAGTGTGTGTAGGAGATAGCAGAAGGAAAAAACAAGGAATGAAGAATCGAATATTAAAAATAAGTACAAAAAGGAGGAGCCAAAGAAAACTTCAAGACATCAAATGGATTTAGCTAACCTGAAGAGTGGGGGACTGTTATTCCATAACTTTGGGGATTTATGTATTCTACCTGTTTTGTAATGAAATCATTCTCTATTGTTTCCTTTTGCAAGTTTCTGGTAAGCTTCCAGAACGTCTATGGCAGTTAGGGACACCTATTGGGTTCACATTGCCTAGCAATTTACATTTTCATGTATAACTATAGTTACTTTGTCTTTGTGGGTTAATTATGGTCAATTATAGTCTAAAAGTTCCAAGTTTTGACTGTTTGCAAAGAACACTTTTGGTTTTTGGAAGATGAACGGATTGATATAGTGTCAATTTAAAACCCAGGCTCTATTTATGGAATTATCAGAAACATAAAATTAGCTTTTTGAAACTTGGTGAAATTTATTTCTCTCTCTCTCTGTCCATTAATCTCTCTGCTAGAGAAATATTAATTTTAATAAATAATTCAGTGGCATAAATTTAATTCTGACACCCTTGCTAACTGCCTTGAACAAAACTAGAAAATAAATAAATTCAGGCTATTTGCGTTTTGTTTTTATTTTTTATAATGCAAACAATACTGTAAATAAAACAAGACCCAGGAGATTTGTGTGGGTGTACAGAGGTGCTAGGGACCTTAGGATCTTTAAACAGCTCTTCCATTTGGTATTAAGAAGGTGGAGGCTCAATTCAACTACATTCCTTAGATGTAGGGTCATTGGGAACTGATTAAATCTCGATAACCATTAGGATGGCACCCCCATGACTGGAGGCTGGAGGCTTAATGAGAAGGTGGAAAGAGACCATACATAGACATGTGCCACCATGTGCCACCTCAAGGACTCTGCCCTCAGGGAAGCCATCACCTTGAACCTGAACCTCCAAAACAGAAACTGTTTTCTTTACAAAGTTATCCTGCCTGGAATACTTTGTTATAATAATAATAATCTAAAGCAAAGAAATATATGAGGAAAGTAAGCCTCCTCAAAGTCCCACATTTACCTAAAATTACATTGCTAAATGCGTTTTCGCCAAGACTTGAGCTGGGCATTTGACGTCAGAGCCTTGGTTTCCTGTGAAGCAAAGAATCTCAAGGGTAATACACATACCTAATTATCTGAGAACTGTTTTCTCCAAAGTAGAAAATATGCTCCACAACAGGCAGCTTCAAGCAGCCTTACACTTTTTTTTCATATGTATGTGGGGTGTGTGTGCATATGTGTATGTGTGTTTGCATGTGGGTGGGCATGCATGTGTGTGTCCATGCATGTGGAGGCTGGAAGTTGATGGATGCTGAGTGTCTTTCTTAACTGCTCTCCATCGTATACGTTGAGGCAGAGTCTCTGCCATTCCTTCACCACCCTGAATTACTGAGACCTCTGAAACCCTGAGTCAAAATATGTAATTCCTACCGGAAGCTTGTCTTTGTCAGCTGTGTGGTTACAAGGGTGCAAAAGTAAGACGTTTGAGTAGGATCCCATTACCTTGGCACTGGAGAGACCCTGGTGATTCACCTCCAGCTGTGCTAGCTGTGTGTGGGAAAACTAAAGCCTAGGAAATCAAATCATTCATCTCAGCAGATCATGATTAAAGTCCTTGGCTGCCTTCTCTCTCTCTCTCTCTCTCTCTCTCTCTCTCTCTCTCT